>JAMQGT020010465.1:0-26888 GCA_024447675.2 Pterophyllum scalare
GAATGAGTCTCTGAGGACGGAGTTTATTAAGTGATTGTAAAAGTGCAGCGGCTACTGTTACACATCAGTATATGATATGATATATCATAGTATGAATGTTATAATGAGAGTCATTAAAACTCTGTTTGGGTTAAAGGGAATCGGCGGTCCGCTGGGATCCTTTGGGATTTATGACATAACTTTAAACAGAGTATCCAAACACATTTTCCTCTGTAGTATGGCGGCAAAATAAAGCAAATTATTCAGAGTTCTTATGACTGCGAGGGGACCGCGCACACAGCCAAGTGTCATTCCTCTGTTTCAAGCGAGAGTGAGAGAAATGTAGTCCCATTGTTCCGCGCCTCACTGAAGGTATGCTGTCACAGTTTCTACGAAACTGGCCGGAGATAACCGAGCAGCGACTCTGAGCAGCGGCACCGAGGCTTTAAATGGACCCGAGGTGAGCCCGCTCTGTGTTCCGACCCAAATCTGAACCTCACAAAGTGCTTCACTCACCTTTCATCCAGTCGACAACTTGCTTTGGCGTCCACTTCGTTATCGGCTCCATGGTTTCTTCACAATAATATCAGAAAGAGGGGAAATGGGCCCGAATGCGCTGATGGCGGACTCACTCCACAGTTTTCTGTCCCATTCTTCGGGTCTGTTTGACTTCACTAAATGAAGCACTCCGTACACGCTGGGCCGGAGGCTGGAGCGAAATCCCCCGCAGCTCCTCAGCGCTTGGGTTGGGATTAATGCCGCGTTCACGTACTGCCGGGAATACTCGGGACGGTCACAACAAGTTAATACCCAATTGAGCTCCGCTACTTACTGAAGCACTGATTGATACATTTAATGGATTTCATAGTTAATTATATTTTCATTAAATGATTATATCGCGCAGGGTACTGATGCACTTATAGGAGTTTATGCATCAGTTTCTCTCTTCCGCCACATTAAGGTTTTTTGTAAAAACTATTTATATTTATGTTCTTTATTTTTTCTTTTACCGTTTTCTGACCGAAGCTACGTGAACACCTAAAAGCAAACAACGATTATCATCACCTGAAGGATGATATTTACGTAGTGTACCTGAACGCACCTTGTGATGTAAGCAGCTTCCGTGTGTTCAGCGCTCTCATTTGAAAGTGGAGGCGTGTAAACCAAACAGTGCAGCAGCTTGGGTTGTGTTAGGAGGAAGACGCAGGAGAACACACACCAGCTGCGGCTTAAACGGACCATTTCCTCTGTTTTTGTTAAGGCCTCATTATACATCATTAAGCTGTCGATGTGATATTAGCTGAATTTGTTCAATTATATTTGAATAGGCAGTCACCAAAATAAAAATATGCCTGAGACAAAGAATAAGGAGCAGCAGTTTCCAACCTCAGTGTGACTCAGCACTGCCCTCTGTTGGTGGATGCTCGTGTAGACGGGTGCAGCTCACACTGCGCATATTTCGTTGTGCACATGCAATGATTTTGCACATTAGCTCATTTAGAAAGGATACATTTTCTATACTACAGTGAAAAGAAACTGCAGGTTATGCTGAGTCTGACTGCTGCAGTCACAGTGGAGACTCAGTTCTTAACTCCCAGAGGAAACCAGTGAAGCTGCTACATTGCTGTTTTTTGTTTTTTTATCACATAATTAGTTTAAGATAAAAAAATAAATAAATAAAAAGGAATAAAACATTTTCAGGACTGTGTTGAAGGAACTCCTTAAAACATTTTTTATGGTGTTTTTATTCCCAGTGACAGATAGTGATCAGTTCATGCATGACCCAACAAAATCTAGTTTCCGTGGTCTCGACCGGTAGGTACTGTGACATATAACATGTAACATGATGCAGACTGGGCTTGGACAGACCTGCTGGTTCAGTGGGTTTACAGCGCTGCAACAGGTGGCCACCACACAGCAGCATAGAAAGCTCAAAGGTCACATTTTGGAGAATCTGTGTTTGCAAAAATATCAGCCACAGGATTTCTAAAAAATTCTGAAAGTGAAAAATCTTGATATAAAAGTGTGGGATCATGGTGCCTGAAGTGCTGGAACTGTTTCTTTGTCATGAAGTTGTGTAAAAATTTTGCAAAGTTTTTTTTTTCTCCAAACTCTTCCAAAGAAAACAGTGCTGCTGGCTTCTTTGTGTTCTAACAGTTTCATACACACCTTGCTCTTATTAAACTGGAGGCATGCATCAATTTGCTGTCACACACACACACACACGATGCCACAATACCCTGTTATACAACTCCTGATTTGTCTGCCCTCGTTTTCTTTGCTCAGACTTGCTGGCTGCATCTGACCCAAAATATAGTGTGAATAAGATCCTTCCTTTGGATTACATTTAACTAAACCATCTCTGAGCTGCGTCATTAAAGGTGCAGGCTCACAGGTTAAAAAGGCAGTGAGGAGCTGCATAGTGCCTCTTACACACTCACACTTTGAATCAGTTTCACCATGAAATATTCAGTATGATGATATAAACTGTTGCGAGGCATCAAAAATATTTCTGCCTGCAGCAAGCGGGGCCAAACCCTCCTCACTTTGCATGTGAGTGGTCTGCACCGAGGAGGATTTTGATGGTGTTATGGGAAAGACTGGAGAAGCTGAGGAACGGGAAGAGAGCGTGGTCTCCGAAGATGTGGGAAGGCCCGAGTGCAAGAAGCTCAACCGAAGGGCAGAATTAAGCTTTTATTCATCTCAGGTGAGAACTGCAGAAAAAGCTCACGTTTCCCTCAGATCATCATCACAGCACACACAGAGGGAACTAATGAGGACGACATGACGAAGAGCAGAGGAAAACTCGGGGCTTAGATACAGACACAGGATAATGAGAGGGTCGGGAACAGGTGGAGGCACAGCTGGGAATAATTAAAGACAAGAGGAAGCAAAACTGGACTACCAAAGTAAAACAGGAAACAGGTCAGCCCAGAGACAAGAACACAGACTTGACACAGGAGGCAGGCATACCGAGGGAAAGAAAACATATCAATAAACAATAACCAAGAATCCAGTAGTCGTAAAACAGAAAACACTGGACCAGGACCCAGGACATCATGGTCCCTGAGTGCTGGGCTTCTGTGTTTGGTTTTTGTGAAGTGATTTATGTTCAAGTTTTATTCTTTGTTTATGAAAGTTAGCATTATAATTAAAGAATGAAATAATATTTATAAGTGCTTGTTTTGCCTCCTGTGCTCTGCATTTGTGTCCACAATAAACACAGAACATCCGGAGCGCCTAAAACACCAACAAGGTTGTGAAATGATTAAAAAAAAAACTCCAGCTTTGTTTTCTGAATCAACATTTATTTCAGTTTCAAAATACAGGAAGTCCAGTTTTGGCAGCGTACGTTATTCTGGATTTACATTAAAACCAGGCTAATAATGTCGTATGAACAACAACGGGCACATGAAACATCGGCACAGGAAGTTCGCCACGTCACCTGAGATGGCAGGATAGAAAGGGCTGGAGATGTTGTTTTAGGACAAATTAAGCACACTTCCTGCCACCGACAGCTTTGTTCTCTAAACACTGACCAGGTTTAATATGGGAGGGTTCACTCACTCTGTAGCTAAAACACACAATGTGCCATTTATTCCTGCCAGTATGTTTGGTAGCATCTGTGCGGGTGGTCTTATTACATTTCTCACACAACATTATCCCAATTAGGGATTCTGAATCATCAAATGGCTATAAGCAGTGTGGCTGCGGAAGCTTACGGCATTCCAAAAGCAATCCATAATGAAATTATCACCAATTTAGGACTTAGTGGATTCATCTATGCATGCTGCCGTGAGCTGATGTTAACTCTGCACTGATCTTCACTCTGCTTTCAGAGGCAGATCCTCGATGTTAGTGTTGTTGCTAAGATGAATCCTCACAGCACAATGAGGGCCTTTGATTGATCTAAAGAGAGCAAAAAGCACTGAAGATCCTTTGTGCTCAGATGGCTGCTGGGGGCCTGATAATGAAGCCTTAGCATCGCTAATGGGTCACGTCTCATTTTACTCACACGAGACTTCGATTAAGAGTTTCAAAATAAGGACACAGATGACATCAGTATTTCTAAACATAGCATCTATGGAAAATGTTCTCTACAGTAGGCACTCATCTTATCTCAGGCATTAAGTTCAGGAGTTTGTGTGTGTGTGTCGTACATAAATAGGAGTAAATGCAGTGTGTGCTTTCTGGCTTTAAGGTAGCAGCTGAAGATCTTTCCTACAGTGACACATCAAAGGATGAAGGCTTTGCCGGGAGCTTTACGGGGCATTCTGTGGGTCTGAGGGAACGGCGGGTCTGGCGCTGAGGTACTCCAAAACAAACACCTGCAGGATCTTATTGAGGTTCTGAATGGTGGAGCGATCCAGGTTCTGCTCGTTGTCGTCAAACGTGTGCCACACAGACGGAAAGGGGGAGGGGATGAGGTGGAGGACCCGGACACCTGACAGAGAGGCACATTATGAGGACCACTAAAGAAAAACAGCACAGTGAGTGTAATCGCTGATGTGGCTGTTGTGTTTCTTGAGGGTTGTACCTCTGTTTAGGAACGGTATGTGATCATCCAGCACGTGGCCCACATGGTGATTTGGCCAGAAATACTGGACACTGCTAGGATGCTCCACAAGCTGGTTCATGGAGTGAAGACGCTTTTCTACGTTTATAAGAGGCAGAAAAGTCCAACGTTTACTAAAAGCATCTGAAAAATCCTTTATTAATAATGTAAAAATCAATAATTCGATGGTTTTCTTGTATCCATGCAGGGTGCTCAGAGTTCAGGTTAACTTAAAGCAGAAACCCCGTCACTGTCATCACATTCACTCATTTCATAATCTCATGGAAATGTTGCAACTGGAGCAACAAGGTTAAAATATGCCAAAGGCTTCTATAGGATGATGAGTAATGAATGGTGATCAGCACGATTCCTGTTTGAGGCACGCCTTCACCAAAGTCATTACACCTGCGGTATACTGTACGTAAAGTGTGAGAAAATTATAATAATTATTCACCGACGCTCTGAAGTCTGGAGAGCCAGGGGGTCGTGCTCGGAAACTGGTTACCAAAGCGAGGGTCAGCAGCGCCGATCAGGTCCAACAACACGAACAGATCCTGGAGGAGAGGTGACAGGGAGGGACGAAGGACGCTGAGCGCTCAGCAGAAACTCTGTCTGCACACCCTGACGATAACTCCCCGTTAAGCACAATAATCACACCTCAGCGCTGCTGCTTTGAGGTGCTTTGAGCTGATTACATCATGTGCCCCACCCCTCCCGGTGCTGCACACAAAACACACCCATCTGTCTGTCTGTCTGTCTCTGCATGCATGCACACACACGCTCACACACACACACCAGCTACGTTAGTTGATAAACTGCTGTCTCTGTGTAGCTTGGATACACACACATATACCAGTTACAGTGACATCATATTTTTATAGACTGTGTAATAACTTGTGCTCCATATAAAGCCTTCCAAGCCTCCCAGATGATGAAACAGGGGGCTGTGCAATTCTCTCAAACACAAAACTATTTAAGAACTGCACTTTGGTTGTTCAGGTGTGTGGCCAGTGTGTGAGAGGAGATCAGAGCTAAGCAGATTGGACTGAAATTGATGTTGGCTAACAAAAGGATGATCTTGAGTGTGATTAGGACTAAGATTAAGGATGCTAATCCTCTGTAATTTGGACAGAGGAGAATTAGAAGTGATGCGTACTATGCCGTGCAGTTGGTTGGTGTCTGTGGCTCCCGGCGGATGCGCGGTGGCCTCCATCTTCTGGGCAAGGTGGCGAGAGCCGTACAGGGAGTCTGTGGCGGTCCACTGGAAAAGAGCCTCCTCTCCATCAAAGAAGAGCAGCTGCAGGGTCAGGTTGGAACTGAAGCTCTGAACAGAGTCAAAATGAGACACAATTACTTCACATTTAAGAGTTTTGCTGCCATCTAGTGTTTTTAGATTGCACAAAGCTGACATTTTCAAAAATCATTTTGTTGTCTAAAATATTAATTCCCTTCTTTAGCTTCATCACCTTTTTCTAAAACAGACACTAAACACTGCAAAAAACAATATCTTCCACATAACTGATCAGCTCTCATATTGATTATGTGTCCTCTAAGCCACAGAATGTATTTGAATTCAGCGTGGTTCCTATTTCCACCGTGACCTCTGAGACAGACAGACGCGTCCCCTGGCTGATCTCCCTGTCACAGACAGCATCAGTGTCCGCCCAGCAGACAGGAGGCTGAGCTCAGCTGTGCAACAGGAAAAGGGCAGAAGAGCAAGCTGCATGAATGCTAATCTGTTGTCTAAAGCATCAATAATGTGCAGAACAACTAAAACGTGTTTGTGCTGCTTCATTTAAACCTGCCACAGTGTTACCTGAAATGTAGCAGATCCCATTTTGGAACGGAAACTTGCAGTTTCCTAAATTAATATCAAAAATATTTAGAGATTTTAAAAAAGCGTGGACTACATTTGAGCAACACCGGGCAGACATAAGACAGCACCAACAGCTCAGGAATCACCTAAATGGATTCAGAGTGGAGTTTTCCTGCTTTGCCTCGATGTGTCTCTGTGTGACACCGTCTCATTCACTGACTCAGTGAAATCTCTTACATTTCTGTGTTTTCATTGTTAAAAACTGTCATGCAAAGATCAAAACCAGCAGTGAGTTTATCTTACTAAGTGTAACATGTAGAGGCAAAGTCTCAGAAGGTTTCCTCTTTGCAGCGGAGCCTGACTGGTGTTTGCACCGGTGTGCTGCTGGCTGCTGCACAAGGACGTACAGCCCTGTGAAGAAGTGTACGCTCCATTATTCGATAGGCTGCAGAACCACTTTTAGCAACAAGAACGTGAAGAACTTGTTTTCTGTGTGACTTTATCAGTGTCTCACACCGTGGTGGAGGAATTTTGTTTCACTCTTGTCGCAGCGTTGCTTCAGCTCGTTGAGGTTTGTTTATGCACACCTCTCTGAAGGTCCCACTGCAGCATTTCAATCAGGCTAAGGTCTGGACTTTGATTGGGCCATTGCAAAACCTTGATTGCTTTCTTCTGTTGCAGGTTTGCTGCTGTGCTCAGGATCATTGCCCTGTTGCATGACCCAAATTAAGCTGAACTTCAGCATTTAACGTGCTAACCGAGGTCTGCAGAGGTCTGATCTCGGTGTGGATTTGCTGGGACTGTCCTACTGGAAGGACTGGCTGCTGTTTTAAAAGTTTTCCACTCATGAATAATGTTTTTGTCCATGGAATGATGGACTTGTTTGGAAATGGCCTTAAAAGCCTTCTCAGATTGATGGGACAGTTGCATCTCAAAGATCATTACTGATGTCTCTCCTCCCTGGCACTGTGTTAACACACACTTGAATGCTCCAGACCAGCAAAGTGCCAAAACCATACAGAGGTCCGCACACTTGCTCATGATCAGTTAATCTGGTGTGATTGATTAGCAGCACCTTTTTCTGAAAAGAGGAATTGTTTCTCACGTTTGAGTGAAAATCTGCAGTAATATCCATGTTTCCATGTTTTTGCTCAGCTTTCAGTTATCAGTATTGCTGTCATGACTCCTGACCACAGCCAGGTCAGTGCACAGACTATTACTAATACTGTGCCATTTTAATGCACTGCCTCCTGTAGCTCTAAGTTGCGAGTTAGTACACTACCTTCTGAGCTTTCAGCTCTTCATCCAGGGACCTCGCCAGCTCCAACATCATGGCGCAGGGAACGGCAGAGTCGGTGGCTCCTTGGAACTCTCTCCCGTGCCATTGTGGTGGGTAGTACTTGGAGTCGTAGTGACAGGCTAAGACCAGGCGGCGTTTGGCTGATGGGTTCAGGGTGGCGATCAGGTTGTTGAAGGGCAGAGGGCCATATGGTGTTTGTGACACAAACGTGTCCTCTGTAACATCCCACCCTGCTCCGAGTGAACCCAGGGCTGCTTTGATATGCTGAAAACATACAAAGACTTGCAGGTCATTAAGACTCTCCATCATCTGAGCTTTTTAGGACTGCCTGCTGAACTGTCTGTGCTCAGAGAAGACAACAAATATGAAAAATGTACTCCCCAGCTGTAAATTTCTGTTTGCATCACCAAGAAAATCCAGTGTTTTTAGGAAAAAATAATAGGATTTTTACATTTTTCCTGCCATTTTTTTTTTACATACTGTCTACATGTGCTACATGTGTAATTAAAGCCACAGATCTGTTATTGATCATCAACTTACCTCCTGCACAGCCTGGCTGCCAGGAGACCCCGGATACCTGGTAACGAGCAGCGGCCTCAGGTCCCTCTGCCACATTTGCTCCAGATCAGTGTGAGACAGGGCGGTGCGGATCTCATCTTGTGTTAGCGTGATAGCTCTGTGGTGCAGCTGGGCAGGACCAAAGAAGCAAGACACAGAATGAGTGGATGCAGATCGCACCGACTTCAAGTTGAAATAAGTGGTTACCAAAAAAAGAGCTTCTGCACGGCACTCATATGGCTGGATTTACTGTTAGTCACTGCAGAATATACATAATAATATACAGAATAACATTTATTATTATCGAGGAACCCATAAACATGTATTTTTAGTCAGTGCATACAAAGATGCATTATTACATCAGCAGCTGTTTAAAGCTGAGATGGGTTTAAGTTAAGCAACAATGCGGGTGACACACAGCAGTACGTTCATCCTGTCACGTTACGGGAAACCTCACCAGGATTACAAAAAGGGGAATTTGGATGTTTCATATATGCTAGGAACATGTGGTGGGCGGTGGGGGTTGGGTGGAGGAAAAAAAGAAAAGCTGTGAATGACTTGTTCCTCTTTTAAAGCTGTTAAATTAACGACAGTGTCCTTAATAAGCTGTGAAAAAGTCTCCAGGGACACAGGAGCCAATTAAAGCTTTGAGACGAGACACAAGTGTTCAGAGTGCTCCTTCAAAATGAACGGAGCAGCTGAGAGAACAAGGATACCTGTTAACACGGTGCTACTCTTCTTCAGTAAAACACGTTCTCACGAGCACGACCGTCACAACGAAGCCAATCGGCAGGTTTGTGCAAACTGTGAGAGTCAGTTCAACGAATGGTGAATCATTCGTGGGTCATGGGCTAAAAAAGCTCATTGATCCTTCGATCCCACTGAGCTCTGATTCATTTGGTCTCAAAGTTCACCTGCTGAGAAACACTGTTGTCCTGGTAACAAACAGCTGAGAGTAAATATCAGAGCCCAGTCAAAGCCTGTGTCTGCGTGCTGCTGGAAACGAGAAGCACTCTGAGGTTAGCAAATGTACAAAATCAGAGCTTAAAGGAATATTATTGAGATTAATTTCAATTAATTTCATTATTGTTAGATTAATCACTTAATCGTTTAGCCTGTAAAATGTCCAAAAATAGTAAAAACAGCATAAGCCCACTTTAATGTTTTTAAAGTGGCATTTTTCTGTCCAAAAGCCAGCTGAAGGGTAACTGCGTGCACACACGTCATGTAATTACAGCAGCAGGTAAACAGCTACTGTGGGCTATCCATTTTGTGGTGACGCCGTATCACAAAAACAGAGGCGTGAAGCAGCAAACGCTGTGACTTCTGCAGCAACAAAGTGACTCGTTGCTTTGGCGCTGCATACATCTGCAGCACGAACAACAGTTGTTCTTCCTTGCAGACATCAGGGGAGGACACATTCTTTAAGTCTGTTTATTTCAGTCGAGACACAAACGCTCCTTTACAGAACCTGTTCCCACTGAAGAAAGCTGCAATTATGTGGTCACACAGACTGAATGTAGCCCTTCAGAGAGCTGGGGCTCACTGAGCTCCGAGAGGGTTAAAGGGGGGTCCACTTAAGGTCTATAAATACCAAGTCCCGCAATTGGAGGATCAATGACGATGGCTGTGGTGCCATAGCAACCAAGCACGGGGAAGAGGAGAAGAACTCAGATGAAGAGCATTTTTGTTCGGGGATACCCTGGAGTATCTCAGGAGAATTACACAAGAAGTGTTTGCAAAGAAGCACACAGGATTCTTCTAATATCATGAATAAATATTTCACACATTACACTTATTTATAAAAAAAAATGCATCTGGTTACTTGTAACCGTTTCTGTTTCTTTTCTGGAGTAATGTAGCAGCACGGGTGCCCAGCACAAAATCATAATACACACTCATGAAAAGCTTTTTTTTTCTACATGACTAAAAATGAGTCCAAAATTGTGCAAATATGCTTTAAAATGATCAGAACAATCATAAAGGAAAGAATTAATAACTGTGAGCAATCAGGGTAGAGTCAGCAGGAGGATCCTGGTGGTTCTCTCAGTGTTTAAACACATGACTGTGAGGCAGGAACACAGTACATATATTTAGGCCCAAACTGAGAACAGACCCTTTGAATGCATTTACCTTTTCTTCCGTCCACGGGGTTCCGCTGGTGTGGTGGATGAGGGTCAGCCAGACAGCCACGGCGTGAAATAAAGGCATCGTGGACGCAGCGTGGCTTCGATCGGCCACTGATGTTGTCGCTCCCGTGCACATTCCTGTCTCTCCTCTGTGAGAGCTTTCGGATCATGTGAAAAGCAGGAGGAGGACTCTAAACCGCAGCGCGTCACCGTCTGTGTGTGTGTGTGTGCGTGCGTGCGTGCGCGCGCGTCCACGCGTGCTTTATCCGCTCCCAGGAACCGCATGGGTGTCTGTGACCCCAGAGAGTCATTTGATAAGCGCTCATTTTCAGCAGCCACACTTTCAGTCTGTTGGTGAGGTCACAGTGAGCCTGCGGCCGGTTTCGTGTGGACTGATGCCCTCATCCTGTTGTTAAAGCTGGTAAACACTTAGGTGTGATTATGACTCTTAATGATGTTTTTTTTTTCATCTGTTTCTGGTGGAATTATGAAAGCATGGCCATCCAGAGTTACTACAGGGCAGCTGCATCATGGAGGCACGGGGGGGTGTGCACATTAAAATCATCACAGCTTTGGTTTTTACTTTGATAGAATTTCCTCCCAGAGCCTACGAGAAATGCAGCTTTTTACTTTTAATATTTTTAAGAATAAATAGGGGCAAAATAAAAATAAATAAATAATTGCAGAGTTTTTATTATTTGTTTTTAACTTTTTTATTCTTTACTTTTGGGGGGTGGGGGTGGCCGGGATATTTTTTATTTTTCCTGACAGTCGGACCGGTGTTGTGTCAAAAAGTGATCATCCGCCAAAATCTGATTTCCGATGTTTCTGTGTGTTTTTAATATATATATTGGTATACAGACCGCAGTGAACAGGCTTTATGAAGGGCTCATATATAAAAGAAAGAAATGGCCTGTTTTGGAAGTATCCTGAAGACTCAATGTTATTGTATCTATATTATAATAAATCCAGTCCTTTTTGGCCATTTCAAATATCTTTATGTGACGTGGTGTTTGTTTTCTGGCTCAGAATAATTCATGTTTGACATGTTTCACAGATTATGGGTCAAAAACTCATTTACAACAATTTAAATACAACCAATCGTTGTTTTCGTTTGTTTGGTTTTGTTTTGGCAAATACCGGAAAACACATTTTTGGCACGGCACAGGCGCTTCGTGCGTCACCCACCACGTGGTGTCATGTCCACGTGTTCAACCCGGAAGTGTGCGCCGTGTGTTCAGCCTGTGCACATCTCTGTCCGGAGTTTCTGAGGCGATATCTTCTAACTGCGATGGCGCAGGAGGTGCGCAGCCTGAAGGCGCAGCTCAGCGAGAGAAAAGGAGATCGCCTCTCTGAAGAGTAAACTGGCACACCTGGAAAAGGTGCGAAAGTGAATCCATGTACTTTCTGTTTATTGATGTGCTTTAAGGTTGTGTGCCAAATGTGGCGTGTAGCATTATAATGTGAGCATATCTGTAGGTCAGGTTAGTGGACATATCAGGGGAGGTAAGTCTCGCGCCGGTAACGTCACTGCGGCATTAGAACCAAATCAGTTCAATTTTAATTTATTTAGCGCCAAATCACAACAAACAGTCGCCTCAAGGCGCTTCATACTGTAAGGTAAAGACCCTCCAATAATTACAGGGAAAGCCCCGCAATCACAAAACCCTCTATGAGCAACAGTGGGAAGGAAGAACTCCCTTTTAACAGGAAGAAACCTCCCAGGCTCAGGGCAGAAGCTCAGTTATGCAGCCAGTAAAGCTGCTGCATGATTCGCCTGCTCCTGTAAACTTTAATTAAAAACGACAGTTTGGTAAATTTTTTGCATTAAGTTTTATAACAGGAGGTAAAACCCTGATTTCACACATTTAATTATTTTATTATATTTAGTTATTTTTAACCATTTTTCTAAATCCTTAATGTATCCATGTATTTGAGCCTTCAATTTCTCCATCTTTCATGTATGTTGGCAGTTTATCTTCTACATATTTGCCCCATATATGCTTTATTTGGCTGGTTATTATCTGTTTCAAGCTGCTTCGTCATTCCATCACAAATCATCTCAGAACATTTTCTGTATAATAATTATATATATATATATATATATATATATATATATATATATATATATATATATATATGTGTATTGTTTTTGAGATATTTGCCTCAGATTTCAATGTGTGAAAAAAACTGTGCTGGAAAAAATATATCTTTAAAAGTATTTGATACATTAAGATAAAATTTCACAACAATCATTATATATATCAAATACTTTTCACAATAAAATTTTTGAGGTGGAATGACCCCACTGGAAGTTGCCCTCGGGGGTGCAAGAGCATCTCATTGGGAACGGCTGCTGTGACACAGCCGACTAGTAACGCACGATTAGTAATCACAACACAGACTCTGTTGCATATATCAAAACATTTCTAACGGCTCCCCCCAAAGATCTGGGTTTATTTTGAGGACTGTGGAGGCACATTAATAAAATATCATGTGCAAATATATTTAATCTTTGTTTGGTGTGATATCAGAGCCATGCTTCATCACTGGAGCTGCATCATGAAGTGACGGCCCTGAGCCCGCTCACAGGCAGACCGGCACTCAGCAATGAGGACATCATGCGGTACAGTCGGCAGCTCCTCCTGCCCGAGCTTGGTGTGCAAGGTACATCTGGCTGCAGATACACAGAGCACTCAGCACTGGATCGTGTGAGGATTATTCCATGATTGAACATAAGAGAGTGAATTGGTTGTCCACAGGTCAGCTGAATTTGTCCAGGACATCAGTGCTGGTTGTGGGCTGTGGAGGGCTGGGCTGTCCCCTGGCGCAGTACCTTGGAGCAGCAGGCATTGGTAGGTAATCTTGTTGATTAATTATACTACCTGTTGCCTCAGGTGAAGAGTTGGGCAAACTTGTATGCACAATTTCAGAAGAGTAAAGCTTCTACCTTGGTTGTAAAGTTTTACAGTGTGAGTGTTGGACATGTGTTTTAAAGCCTTTCTGATGGTCTCCCCAGGTCGCCTCGGCCTGCTGGACTACGACGAAGTGGAACTTAGTAACCTGCATAGACAGGTGCTTCATGGGGAGGAGAACCAGGGCCAGGCCAAGGCTCTGTCTGCTGCCAGTGCAGTTCAAAGGTACTGAGTTAACGCTGTTTGATCCCTACAGGCACTCGCCTGCATATGAATATGCCAAATATCTCAGCCAGGAGCAAGAGTTTTGGTGTTGGAAGCTGTCCAGTTGGTATTGATCAGCCTTGGCATTCAGGTAAGCACGGAAAACAAAAGAGATGGTGCCAAAATGCAGGCGTGAAACCATCGTCTGTCACCTCAGGTTTAACGTTTTATCGTCTCTTTAAATTGTATCATAAACAGTAACTGCATCTGCGCTCTGCTCTGACAGGCTGGGCCATGAGAGGGGCTGTGTGCAGAAGCTTAAATGATATCAATGTCATCGTGTACTCCAAAGATATTTAAGACTTTTTTGAGAAGTTACCGTTACTAATCTGTGCAAAGACACCCCGCTGCAAAGAAACAGAGACATTACTATTTGGTTATTATAAGTAAATGTTCAGTAATGATAACTGGTGATTTTGATGCTTTCTGCAGACACTGTGCTGCTTTGTCAAGTGCACTGGCGCTCTCCAGTCTCACCACAGGTTATATTTGGTTGTGTATTTCACCCCAGACTACAAATATTTTGTAAACATGTTATTTTAGCGACAGCTGTTTTTCTACCACACAGTAGGCCTTCTGTGGTTAGTGCGCATGTCTTTAAACCGTGGCCACACGGGGGCGCCATTTCTCTGACTAGCAAAGAAGTGAAACGTTGTTTTAATGCTGTTCCACACGTGACCATCTTTCCCAGATTTGTCAGTAATCGTTGTTAATAATTGTTTTTAATGCACAATGCAAATTGCAATAGAGGACAGGTGCTACTGTGATGTTTCTGTTTTTGCTCTGTCCTGGTGGTTGAGATAGCAAAGATTAGGAGGGAGGCGGGTGGAAGCAGGAGCAGGTCCAGGCAGGTCCCCCGGCCGTAGTCAGGGCTCACATATTGCTTTATTTTGAGGTTTACTAAACCAGCAGCCATGTTAGTTTAGGCCAGTTAAGCTGTTTGTATGAAATCTGCTGTTTATGCAGGACAGGAGCTTTTTTGGAAGTTAACCGCTGAATGTGAATTTATTTCTGCAGGTTAAATTCCACCGTGGAGTGCATTCCCTACCACCTGCAGCTCTCACCAGAAAATGCCCTGCAGCTTATTCAGCAGTATCCTCTGTTGCACAGTGATGAATACATCACATAGCTGCTAAGTCTCAGCCAGTCTGATAAACCGCGAGGACGCCTTGACTCCGCTGACCTCAGATATGACATTGTGGCCGATTGCTCAGACAACGTCCCCACTCGTTATCTGGTAAATGACGCCTGTGTGCTCAGCGGCAAACCCCTGGTGTCAGCAAGTGCCTTACGAATGGAAGGGCAGGTACGGCACAAAGCAGACCCCCGTTTCCCCGTCATTGTGTCCATTGTTATTGTGATTTGCAGTATCATTTGTGCGTCTGCAGTTGACGGTGTATAACTACCGTGGAGGCCCCTGCTACAGATGTCTGTATCCAGTACCCCCACCCCCAGAGACAGTGACCAACTGTTCTGATGGCGGGGTGTTAGGAGTGGGTGAGTCTTGTCCCCTCACTTTCCTGGAAGTCATTCGCTTCATGCAGATTACACTCTGTGTAAATAACTTTCCACTCGTGTTGAAGTTCCCGGGATAATGGGCTGCTTCCAAGCTTTGGAAGTCCTAAAGATCGCCTCTGGGAAGGGCTGTATCCTCTTTTCTTCACTCTCTTGTCACATATAGTTCACTTACTTTGTTTCTTTTGGGTTTTTTTTTTTTTTTTTGCTTAATGATGAGGATTGATTAACAGTGAGCTGCTGAAAGGGGATTCACTGTAACAGTGATAAGGAGGGGGAGGCAGTCTCGAAGGTGCTGTGCTCACTGTGGATCCCAGTAGATAAGAGACTTGCCCCGTCCTGCCTTCTGTGCTGCATTGCTATACACGTGCTAATGCCACGACACGATGCGTCAGCCAGGAAGGTGTCGCACCGTATTCCCAGCAAAATCCCTGAATGTTGTTACGGCTCCTGAAGCACCAGTGGGAGCCGCGCCAGACCTTTTTTCTGAATCTGTGAATCGGGTTCTTAGAAGTAAGCAGTGTTTCCCTTGACCGGGCGTGCCAGCTTCCTGCGGCCAGCAGCTGGTGATGTTCGATGCCGAAGATGCCAGATTCCGGTCGATCAGGCTGCGGCCGAAGCAGGCCGGCTGCGCGGTGTGTGGAGAAAACCCCAGCGTGACCCAGCTGCTGGACTACGAAGCTTTATGTGGGTCTGCTGCCACAGATAAGGTTGGTCATAAGAGAAGCTGATGGATTGCTCTTTACTTATGCCCATTTTCAGAGGAATGCTGGTTTTTGAAGTCAAGTCAGTGTTTTTAAACTTGATTTTAGTAATATGACGTTTTAAAGGTGCAAATGATTATCTCTAATTCTCGGAAAATTCTCCTTTCAGTGCCGCAAACTGAACCTGCTGTCCGAGGATCAGAGGATCACAGTACAGGTAGGGAGCATGTGCTGCACAGCAGTCGCTCGGTGCGTGACTCCCTCTATTTAGTGCTGTTTATTATATGATTACTTACAATTTTCTCAGTTTTCCAGCGCATTCATAAACTGATTACATCTCGGTGCAGACCCAGCCCCAAATGGGAAATGACTTAAAATGCGCCTGTAGGTTTTCTATGGGAAAGAATAACACGTTCCCCTTGGCACCGAGCACAGTGGCGTGGATTGCATCTGTTTATGTTTCTGCAGAGCTGGTGCTTTGAAAGCCGCTGAGTCATTAAGCACAGAGATGGGCATCGTGACTGATTGGGGTGCAGTCGAGGTTGTGCAAAGGGCTCCAGTTAGAAACAGTTTTGCTTCCTGTGAATTGAGGAAAAGCAGCTAAAATGTTCACATTGCGCCACAATTACAAGTCCAGGCAACATTTCAGCGTTTGCTGTGAGTAATTTCGGTTTCCGTGTTTACACGTAAATCCACGCCTTCCTCCTCAGAGTAAAGGCACACCTCTGTTATTGCAGCAGCTGGTAGTTTATGTGTATTAAGGGCTATTTTAATGTGATTCCAGGATTATAAATCGATAATGGACAGTGCAGAACCCCATCTCCTGCTGGACGTGCGCCCTCTTGTGGAGGTGGATATATGCCGCTTACCCTTCTCTCTCAGTATCCTTTAAGTCACGGAGACAAAAGTCGCCCTCGCTGTGTCGTAATTGTGTGCTTCCTCTTCGTGTGAGTCCCAGCTCTGTGTGATTGTTCCCCTTATATTCCTGCCAGATATTCCACTCTCTAGTCTGCAGGAGAGGAAGACGGAGCATCTCCAGTTACTCCAGGAGAGAATCGGCCAGCTGAAGCAGCAGATGGCAGGTGACTGCCAGCCGCCAGGTAACACAGCAAAACACCATTTAGGGTGTGTTGTTTGAAATGAGCAGGCACGCACGGGCACCTGTGCATATTCAGAGGCCACCGTGTAGTCTCATACTGCGGGGCCACAGGCTTATGTTGGACAGCTCGAAGCAGGCTGTAATGGGGTTGCTATGTGAGCCCTTTTCCAAAACAAGTGTGATCACCCTGTGCAGCTGGCCTGCTTTACACAAATTAACATGCAAAGCATTATTTTGGTGATGTTCTTTAATCAGCGAGATAAATTTAGCCTTGCGTTTACGCTGTCTCGACTTTACATCTTCACCTGTCTATGCCCGAGGTTGTGTTTAAACCATTCAAACCCTTTGGGTGTCCTCGCCCCTCTCTGTGTGCTCTCCTCTAGTTTATGTGATCTGCAAGCAGGGGAACGATTCCCAGAAGGCCGTGCAGATTCTGGAGAGGCTGAGTGGATCAGAAGTGGACCGTGTGACCGTGAAAGACATCAGTGGGGGCCTCATGGCGTGGGCAAGGAGAATAGAGCACACATTTCCACAGTATTAATGCATTAAAAATGTTTTTTTTTGTTAATAAATGCTTATTAAAAACATCTCCAATCAAGAGGCTAAGTGTAAATATGTGAAAAATCTCACACTGGACAATTTCTTAAAATTTGTTGTGTAATATTCGGAGTATTTGTGAGCTGGTAGTTAGATAACACAGTAGCCTTACTGCAAAATTAGGTCCTTCTTCCCATTTTTAACAAAACCTCTTTAAAGTTAATGTGTTTATAGAACACGCCGTAAACTCCTGTTTAGGTTACAAACCTCAGAGGAGAGGCCTCCAAATTTATTTATAAAGCACATTTAAAACAAGTGTGACCAAGGTGCTGCACATGAAGCAAAGGTTAACACAATAACACACATATTAATAACTACATCTAAGAAATCACAAAAATATGAAGGGTCAGCCTAAATGAATCAACAGCGTAAAAGCCAAAGAATAAAAACGAGTTTTAATGAGGACTTTAAAAACACGCAGAGTGGAGGCTGACCTAACATGGGGGGGGGGCTTTACTCAGTGCTGTCTCAGTGATGATGCACACATAGATCCACTTTCACCTCAGAGACTGAAAGTTATCATAAACTTAAAAACAATAAACTCGATCCATTCTGTCAGACCTCCACGGCCCCTCACGGCCCCCTCACGGCCCATGCTTCCTACTTCGGAGAGCCATTTGTTACAAGTCGATCCGGGTCATGTGGAGTAAACTTTTTTTTTTCTTGGCAATGACCAAGTTGAAGTAACGGAAAAGAAAACGCACATGCGCACTGGCTCGGGCTCCATCGGAGGCGCCATTGCTTCACATGGTGTGTAGTTCAAGTCCCCCCCACACACATGGAAAGTCAGTTATGCGAACTTAATAAAAAGACTCCAAGCCCCAGCGGCGGTCGCTGCTCTTTCTCTGGTCGAGCAGGGGGAGTAGTCACAGCTGGGAGGATAATAAGATGCGCATGAATTTACAATCTGGAATAAAAGATAAGAGAAAATGAACGCGGGGAGCGCTTCGTCTCAGCGACGCTCGGTGTGAAAGTAAAGTTAGTGTAACTGCGGGCCGGAGCGGAGCGGAGCGGAGCGCTTCGGGCGCGACTTCTGAGAAAGCGCAGCAGAACAAACTTCAGGCTGAGTCCTCACTGGATGGAGTTACAAAGTTTCCTCAGCCCTCTCACAATGGAGCGAAAAGCGCCGTGCGCCGAGAGCGGAGGTAAAGTATCCTCTCGCAAGCATTTATCTCGACGTCTGCTTTGAAACGGACTTTCCGCGCAGGCACAGCTCAGCGGCACCGAAGTGCTCCGAGAAGGCGCAGATTCAGGGCTTGTGTAACTTGTTTTGCTGGCGTTCTCGGCTCGGCTTGTGTTCCGCCAGCGAGCCAATCGAAAGTGGGAGGGGAGCAGATGTTCGGAAGCCTCGGTTCCAGATGTTGGTGATCTTTGAGTTCGTACAGACGCAGAAATGATGCGTTTTATCCGCCTTTGCGCGTCTTTGGTCCCTGTGCTTCATTGTTTTACGCGCTCGCGCACAATCACGCGGCTGCAACTTTATCGCATTTGACAAAAGTCAAAGAAACGAATGAGAAATTTCAAAATAAGTGAAATTAGAGAGAAGTTTTAGTTTGTTTGGTTTTTAACGCGGCTCATTGACGCGTCCTTTGGTCCAAAGCAGAGCAGAGCGAGCACAGCACACGTAATAATAAATGATCTCATCTTTTATTTTTGAAGCTTTGAATCAACACTTATAGCAACATAAAATGAAATAGTTTTTTAGTGAATGTAACTAAGGAGTTACACTGTTACACTGTAACAACAGGAGCTAATTTATTCATAAATCCTGAACAGAGAGGTGAACACTTCTTTTCTCCTATAAAAGTGTGTGTGTGTGTGTGTGTGTGTGTGTGTGTGGTGACAGGCTTCCTGTGGTCAGAGTGGATTACTGACTTCAGTGAGGAGAAGGAACAAAACTCCAGGATATGAAGTTTGTTGCTGTGATTTCACTGCAGAGGCTGGCCTGTTGTTCAGAGACGTCTCTCCATCACCTGTCCATTTGGTGAATGCGTTTGGCTCAAGTGGGTGGATAGGCCGTTGTCCTCTTAATTTGAAAAGGATGATGTCATTCTGACAAACAGACTATTACTGATGAAGACCAAATATTCCCCCTCCCAGGAGTCCGTCCACAGAAATCCAGCTGTGCCTTTTCCTGCCAGCCCTCTCTGAATCCTTCACTATTCAGAATTTACCGTTGCAACTGGAAGAAACCCAATGTCTGCCTCCTCTCCGCCATCCTTACCTCGAGCCTTCCTCCACTCTGTCCATCCGCACCACCCGTCCTCGCCGTCCAGCCCGTTGCTGCACCCGTCTGGACCGATCTACACACGGCTGTCCAACGGCAGTCACAGTGCCCCCAGCCCCACCAACTCCCGCAGCTCTTTCCACGGGGTGTCCTTCCTGCTGCAGATCGGACTGACCAGAGAGACGGTGAACCTGGAGGCCAGTGACCTGTCGCTGTCTGCTGTCAAGGACCTGGTGTGCTCCATAGTGGATCAGAAGGTAGGGATACCTTCATACTTGCCTTTTACCATAGTTAACAGTCTGTTTTCTGTCACAAAGGAAATTTGCTTCATCCAACACTTTCTGGTTTCCAGTGTCTTCTGAAGTGAAGTGTTTTATGCTCAGAAGCTGCAGCGAGCTTCAGCAGTATCATCAGAGGCACTAGAGGGCCAACATGACGAAGCACCAGCATGTGTTTTGCCATCTCCTACCATGTTCATCCGCTTTGGTTTTGTTTTCCAGAGCAGACATCTGTGCCATGTGGCTCCAAATGAGTCAAACGGCACAGGAGCACGGACACAGCAGCATCCGTGCTCCTCCAGCGATGGGCGCAGTCTGCCTGTTATTTACACTGCTGTGTAATGTTACTGGACACGGTGCAAGTGCACATGTGTAAACTCATACGCACACATGTGCAAAGTGGGTCTGTGCCTGCCGTGCATCGCGGAGCTACTATAAGGTTGCATCATTCAGCAAGCCGTTCCCATTGGATACTTACTTCGCTTTACTTTGTACGTCCTTGTTCATTTGTGGTGAAAGTGGTCAGAAAGTTGTAGTCACAGTGCATGTGTGCGTGTGTGTGTGTGTGTGGGCCCTTTTTATAATGTGTGAAGTAAGAATGAAGGTTAAACATTTTAATTTCCTCCATCTGAAGCAGCCCCTTATTATAAGCATTGTAAAGCCGCAGTACCCCAGATGTTATGCCTTTCATATGAAGTGGTTTTCTAGTTCATGGTCCTATAATAATTACAAATAAGACAAAAATAGTATTTCATAGCAATTGGAAAGTTAAACAGTATATTTGCACAGTATTAAAATTCATATTCCAAACTGAAACCCAAAGTTAATAACTCCTTTTTATTATCTGGCTGCTAAATATTTGGTGTCTCTAAACATGTGTAGGTGCTCTTATGGGTACTGTACTTCACATTAATAGTATGCAAAGGCTGCTGAAATAATGAAATGGATGCATGCACATAACCTCTTGTGAATAATGATGATTACTCCATTTGTATGTGTAATTATCATTGAAAGGAGGGGGTGATTAAACAAAGCACTTTCATCAGCCACTAGAATCCGAACATTTATGTAGGTCAGCGCTATACTGGTCTTTGAAGTCATGATAATTACAATTTAAAAAAAGGAATAAGGAGAAAATTTGTGTTGAACAAGTAGGAGCTGGTGTAGGAGCCGGTGTAGGAGCCGGTGTAGGAGCTGGTGCTGAAGCCGGTGTAGGAGCCGGTGTAGAAGCCGGTGTAGAAGCCGGTGTAGGAGCCGGTGTAGAAGCCGGTGTAGGAGCCGGTGTAGGAGCTGAGCACTGAGCTCGTGTCCTTTGCTTCATGTTGTCCAAGTTGACATTCCAGAGGAGCAGGGTAATGTTGTTGTTCTTTACGAGGTCTGCTGATTCTCACTAGCTCGATGGTTATGAACAGTTCTGGTTCACAGAGCAGAAAATCTCATCACTTCGCATATTTGCATGGATCTTGTAACATATTGGTGTAGTTGCAAGAATCTGTAACAGGAAAGGGGGGGGGAGTATGATGCTTTAAAGAAACAGCCCTTAAAGAAAGCCAGTGTGGGTCAGAGTGGGTGCTGATAACCAACCAAGATCAGGTCTGGCTTTGTCTCTGTTTATCATATCACATGCATTCATTTAAAGATGGCACTGAGCTTAAGAGATGTGCCAGGTGATTATAAAATTTATGGCCTGCAGTCATGCAAACAATAGCCTGCATACACAGTAAACATCTGAACATGCTGTATATCTTTTCATCATAATATACTGTACATCATCAGCACAGAACATATCCAGCCTGTTCATCCGCAGCAGTGTGCAGCTCTTTTATTAAACACTGCCAGAAGCAGTGCGCTGCTTCAACTATTTCATGAAATCCAGCCATATGGCTTTGATATCAGTGGAAAATATGACTGTGGGGCCTTGTGTGCTTTCAGTCCATCCCTGCTTACTTTTTGTAGAATATGCATGACAGTGGTGAGCGCTGCAAAGTCCACTCATCCTGGCCAGCTTTTCCAGCTGAGGCTCTCTGACCTTAGCTAGTTTAGCTGTTGACAGTAGTCCCAGGATGTCTCCAGTCAGCGGAACCTCAGGTGTCTGTCAGCAGAGGCGAGGCAGGAAAAAGCTTTGGACTGTATGTTGTAATATCTGCACGGAGATAGAGTTTGGATAGGAGTTTATTCCCCCCTCTGCGGTGCCGTTTCCTCCACTGAGAGCTGGCCTGCTTCACGAAGTGACTCACCGCTCAGCCATGCAACAAACAGGGATGCTTATCCCAAATGAAATCTGTGCAGTTCACTGTCAGCTTTTCTGCTGCGTCAGCTGCTGCGAAGTTTCAGAGGAGGATTCGGATGCATGCAAACGTAGCGCATTGTGTCAGCGTGGCCGTGCAGTCCGGCCACCTTTGTGCCGATCATCTAGGACTGGCCACAGCGCGGAACAGCCCTTTACTCAGCCGTGCCCTCGAGCTCTTTTGTTCCAGAGAGAAGTCAAAGTTTAGGCAGCCGGCGCCTACCTCTCATTAGTACACCAGGTTTTATAGTCAAAGCAAAGATTTAACGAGTCCCACCACAGATAACTGAGTATCTGCTGAATTTTTATTTCAGGTCGTTGTTGAGATATTTGTGTAATCTGCCTCTTTAGACACATATTGTCTATAATTGGTACATAAGCTTTTTTACCAATAATAATTTGGAATATTCTGTAGTGAGATGTGAAAAGTGTTTGCAGTGCATTGCTGTGTACGCACATTGTTGCTGCTACACTTGCTCTCGGAGGGTATCATAAAATCTGCTCTCACATTCCTTTGGTATCTCCTTAAAGCTTGTGATCATAGCTTAAGGATGAAACGTTGGTTTTCTGCTCCACCGAGTGCTTTGCTTTGCTGCAGCGCTGTGGTGCTGATGTTCGGGGTTTTTCCTCTGAGCCGACCCTTCAGCTTAAATATCCCGTATTTCTAGTCTAGTTGTGGTTGAACAGCTGTCAGGTTTCCAGATGTTTGTATGAACTGAGCCATGCCTCAGAGGTTAATATTTTGTATACTAACCCTTTCGTGTTGAATGAGTCTCTGTGTTTTATATGGGGTCATGCAGCCTTTATACTGGCTGTGCATTGTATAGTTTTTCTACGGCTCATTCTTCTTCCTGCTAAAGACCCAACCACATGACTTGGCCGGCTCCTGCAGAGTCGATTTTCTTTCTGTTCTCTTTGTTGATGTGAAGCTGATTTTGATGGTAGTGGTTTGGCTCATAATAACCAACTTTAGTGGTTAGGTCAACCTTACTCTGGTGCAACCTGATACTGATAAGTTCAGTCTCTCAGAGCAGCTATTGTGGTCACCGCTCATGCAATCTACTCGGTGCTTAAAAGTGTAACTTTTTATTGTCGCCACTTGGCACAAGAACATCAGCCCTAAGCCAGGCTCCTTGAAGACTGTGAGAAAGGAGGAGGGCAGCCAGCCGTAGGGTGGAGGAGACCACCCCTAGTGGGGTACTAAGAAGCCCGGCTGTAACCCTCTCTGATGACAGCCTTGTTTCACGAGCCGGGCCCTGACTCCTCCGGTTTTGGGGGTTTGATGAATGGCGTGAGATAAACATCCAAAGCTTCCACTTGTTGAACGTTTCCTGTTTGGTGTCGCCCGAGTCCTCTCGTGCAGCCAGCACAGAGAGCAGTGGCGGGACAAAAGTTCATGACTCTCTGAGAGTGACTCCCAGTTAGCCGGCCGGTCAGCCCGGTGAGCCGGTCAGCTACAGAACACTGTTCTGTGCCCAGGCATTTTTGGAGGATGATGTGATGTTCCCGGGTATGGGTGGGATTCGACTGCTGTGAAACTCAAACGCTCGCTTTGGTGGCACTGAACGTTTGCCGAGCTGCGAGGAGCGCTGTGACGCCAGTTCCACGCTCACCGCAGATTAGTTTTCATTCCTGCTGTACTGTGTTCAGGATCCCGCAGAGGCACAATAGAATTTTCTGATGAATGCTGGCAGCAAACACGTTTGATATGTTTGAATTTGCAGTGGAACTTGGCATCAGTTAAAAGTTTCTCTATCAAAGGGGACGATAAAGTTTAGTCGGAGGAAGGAAATATGATTTTATTTGGCATCGGCGATGGAAAGAAAACACGTTAGTTTTATGAATACTTTAATTTAGCTCTTTCTTTTGGGATGTTGCTGCATTTTCACTACAGCTGAAAATGCTATGAGAGGCAGTCGCCTCAGCCGCAGGTTCCCCCATTGGTTTTGTCAGCGCTGTAACTCCCAGTCTCTGGTTCAGTGCTCTGCAGCTGCCTCTGTAATTAGCGAGACAAAGACCTTTTTGAGTCAGAAATGGGCTGTGCTGGACAACATACAGGGAAAAAGCA
This sequence comes from Pterophyllum scalare, assembly GCA_024447675.2. NCBI lineage: Eukaryota > Metazoa > Chordata > Actinopteri > Cichliformes > Cichlidae > Pterophyllum > Pterophyllum scalare. Next base: position 24,292 of record JAMQGT020010465.1, read on the forward strand.
AAGTATTATAAAAACAGAAGGATTTGGATGGTTCTAAACCTTTGAGTAATATTGCTTGCATGATGCAAGGTAACAGGTGGCAGAGAAAACAAGATCAGCTCAAAATTCTTTTCCAGGATTAATTAGACCGAGTTGCAACAGTCCAGCAGATTTTCTCTGGTCTGCACTTGTGTGCGTCTCCGTGACAGAGCGGCCCGGGAACGTGATACCTGAATTTGGACACATTTAAAACCCTCGGCTCCACAACGTGTACAATCTGTTTACTGACTGCGCAGGATGGATGCTGCAGGATTAACATCAAGCAGGAAGCATGGGTACACTTTAACAATGTGGCACGGTGAAAGCTTCGAATAATGAGTAAAACCGAGCTGAACTGCTGCACGTGTAGTACTCACAGCGCTGGTGAAAGTAGTGACAAAACACCCAACGGGTTCCTGCCTCACACTTCCTGTCAACGTATGTGCGAACAGCTGTCGATGCAGCTTCCTCTGCTAATATTAAATGTTTATTTTGAATGCAATTCATAATTAAGAAAATATTAAAGCAGATTTTGCTTTGATAATTGTTTCTTTTTTGTTTTAAAAGCTGTTTCGGAGCAAACTTTGACCGAAAAATGAGGGTGATGCAGGTGATTGAGTAAAAATGATCAACACTGGTAATATGTGACTGCTCTGCAGTCGGCAGTTTATGATTATTTGGCAACTAAACTTTGCGTTTTCATTACAATCATACCAGGTTTTTAGAGTTCGACTGATATGGGATTTACTGGTACCGATATTTGTCCATTTAAAACTGTGCTATTTTGATATTTCAGGTTATAATTTCTTTTCTGACACATGAAACATAAACAGTTTCGTGACATTTGGCACGTGCAGTTTTTTTGCCCGACTCAGCTCGGTCAGCTGGTTGTTGCTGCAGAGCGCCCTCTGAGGGACAGACTGTGCAACATCAGTACTCGTCACAGTCGCCTCTTCCTTACTTTTCACTCACTGGCTGTTAGAAATGGTGATGCTGATAGATCAGTGAACAGCAAACATTAGTCTTCAATATTGGCACGCCGATAGAGCGGTCCAGTTTTATTGTTGCATTTAAGAAATTATAGAAAATACGAAACTTAATTTTCTTTGTTATTTTTATGACTAAGAAATGGAACAAACTTGAAGTGGATGAAAATACGTTTTCGTGTGACTGTAAAGCTCTGCAGGCCACACTGAGTCCTACCTGTGTCTGTGCACACGAATCAGATTAAAAATAGCAAACCTGATGATAAAGAAAACACACAGCAGCCTTAAAGAGGCGCGTGTGGCTCATGTTTGTTATGCAGTAACCATGCCCAGCGAGGTGGACTGCAGCTCCGGTGACCTGCTGGTCCTCAGGCAGCAGGAAGTCTTTGGTTTAGACTGAAGCTACAACACATTAGCCGGCCTTTAGTTTCTTACATATTTAAAGGCAGTTTTAAAAAAAAACCCTTTCTCCCCACAGCTTTCTGTCCTGGACACACTTAGTGTGCAGAGCTTGACCTTTTTCACCTCTGCTGTTCTATCTGCTGCTCTTCTATGGTGGATGGATAGTGCTGCATTCGCAGTAACAGTAACTCAGAAAGACCGTTCTGGAAAGAAGTATTGATAGAAACGTGCCGGAGATATAAACACGTTATGAGCAATAAGGTGAAAATAGCATGAAAGAAGGGCACAGATGGAAAATGGAGAGGCTGCAGTTCACGTCCAGCGACACTAAGTGAAACACGTGGGAAATAAATCAGCACCATCTCCCCGACTCTTTCCCTTCGACAGGACGAGCCCACATGTACATGTGCCTATGAAGCTAGCTAGTTTGACCCCAGAGGGCGTCTCAACCTCACATGTGTGACATACGCGGGCCGAGTCGTTCCCTGGAGAGCAAATTCAGCTTTATCTCAAGAACAAACTGCTCTCTCCTGAGGCTTTGTTCTAAAGCAAACTCATGGCTTTTAGCCTCATTGGGAGTTATACTAAACCATAGAGCCAACTAAATTGATATCAGGATGGGATTGCCAGAGAAAAAGGTCTTCCATGTACAAATCAAAAGCCAGCGTGCACAAGGAATCTATCAATTTCCCCAGTCTTGGAGTAATTTGTGGAAAAGGGAGAGAGAGAGGAAAAAAGAAAAAAAAAATCTCTGAAGTTAAGTGAGCGAAGTAATTTCTACCATCTGCAGTGCACATTTCTACCGCCTCGCTCTCCTTTAAATGTAAAGTGGCAAAGCAGAGCACGGGGCCTGGCCACAAGAGTAGGCGAATGACAGAGTGGGGGAGCGTGGTCCTCTCCGGGGAACGGGGGCAGAGGAGACCGGGACGGCCCCTGGCAGCCCCTGCGTGGGGCACGGAGCTGGCTGTGGGTACCGTACGGGTGCCGGACCCATCAGCAGAAGCCGCTTCTGCCGCCACGACTGCCTTGGGTCGTCTGTGCCTCTCGGTAGCTCGAATGCCCCTCACCGTACTTTAGCCAGTGGTGGAGATAATCTGGCGCTAATACTGGCTAAAAGGGCTAAAAGGGCTTTGATTGTGATTACATTGAAGTGGCGGGCAGGAACACTGTCGAAGCATTAAATACGCACAG
>JAMQGT020010466.1:0-17273 GCA_024447675.2 Pterophyllum scalare
AATGAATAAACTGCAGAGCAATACGTAAATGCTCAATAAATTCAGATCCCCTTTTTGTGCCCTATCTGCTGATCAACTGTCGAGATGAAGATTAAGATGATATTGCACCACTTGTTCTTAATCTGTCCCATTTTGTTAAGTGTGCAGCTGCTTTGGATTAAATATCAGCAAATTGCTGTCTTTTACATATTTTTTGATAAATTGCAGGGTTTAATTGATGAGTAAGTTAGTTTTATTTTGTTTGGTATTAGTATTTATAGGCTTAGTTTTAGTTTGGTGTTCATTAATTTCATTGTTGGTTTTAGTTTTTTCATTTATAATAATATGCAGCAATATATGATTCAGAATTTTCTGAATAGGTATTACTGTACACACAGCACGTCGCAGAGGTAAATAACACAATAATGATAACAATAATAACAATGTTGGCATTCCAGTCTTAATAAACATGAGTACCCATGACCAATCTGTGACTGAAACTAAAGCCGTTTTCTGTGTATAGCTATTTGTAAGTGGATAATAGGATTTCAGTTAGTTTCTTTTTCGTCTTTTAATTTAATTGAACTAAAAAACATTTATTTTTTTAAGTTTAGTTTAAATTAGCTCTAACAACCTTAAAGTCCTTTCTAAGTATTCAAAGACAGCCTGCATCGTAATTTAATGTAATAATACCGATTCTGACTTCAGTGATAGTAAAAGTGAGCGACATGCATATAAAATCAAGAAAACGTATGCATAAACTTTAAATTATTGTGTTTAAACCAATTCAGCTGATATTTAAACTGCTCTAAGTCTATTTTATTTGCCAGCAATTAAAAAGAAAAGATTTCTAAGAACACCGAGTGCGGCTGCAGGATCTGTAGATGTCATTGTTGCTGCTTGGTGCTGTCGGAGAGTGGCTGGAAGCAGTAACATCGTGACATCATGTCCTTATGGAAATGTCTCCCGGTGAGGCCCCTCCCTGTCCCGGTGACATCAGCCGGAGCTCGGCTGCTTTCCTCCAGGAGTCCTCGGTGGATCCGCGCATACGCATCCAGCACCGCCACCGGGAGAGCTCGACGGAAACGGCGCCTGCTCAGCTTTCCTTGTCGCTTTTTTTTTTTTTTTTTTTTATGGGACAAAACAAGATTACTGTTTCTTCCAGGTAAGCTGCCGTCTGTCTCTCGCCTTCATTTCCCTCCGTGCCAGTTAGAAATGATTTTAAGAGTCTGTACCTGGGGGCGGCAGTTTGCAAGCAGCAACTTTTTTCTTAGGAAGCCCAGCTGAGGAGCGCTGTGTACATTTAGGCTGTAAGGGAGAAAGCGACGCTGGTTGGGTTCGAATAGGTTTCCAGAAATGTTGAGCGCATTCTCACTTTAACAGTTTGGCTGTTTTTGTCTTGCTCTCCCCGTGTCGCTGTTTGCTGGACCATCGCAGCCTCTCTGTGGGTGCAACTGAATCGTACCTGCCTATAAACTACAGTAACGGTGCTTTCCGCCGCTCGTGTAGCGGCTCTTCTGCTTCGTTTGTGTCGCTAAAAGTCATGTTTGACTCTTCCTCGCGTGTAACATGAGCCTGAAACATAAGTACAGCCTCGGTGAGCTGTAATAAATGTCGAACAGCGAACTGTAGCAGTGTTAGGACCTGATGGTCTCACTGTATGCTAATATTTAGTTCCTAGCTGAAATGTGTGTGTGTGTGTGTGTGTGTGTGTGTGTGTGTGTGTGTGTGTGTGTGTGGTGGTGGGGGGAAACCCACTAGTTGCCATGACAACACATTAAACACAACACTGATTCCAAGTGAGGATCTGACATCACTTCCACCACCATCATCATTATCATCTTCACAATACCTACAAGCTGCTGTTTTCACAGTCAGAGCTTTCACACAGTGCACACTGGGTTAGACCCCCTGCTGCCTGACCTCCAGGGGCCTAAACCAGTGTCCGTTCCCCCACCTACTGACCACCTGGATCAGTAGATCAGAGCTTTAGTGGCCCCATTAGTATGGAACACATTTCATTGTAAAACAGTCCAGTAAACCTGAGCTCCCATTGGTCATTAAAAACCTCTTAACATGTCTTCATTTTATTGTATCAAATTCAGAAATGGAGTGTGTAAGAAGTCTCATATCTTTTGTAAGTCTTTTTTTTTTTTTTAAGTTGTGGCAGTTTCTGTTTGTTTCTACTCAGTGTTGTCATCTCTTTGTTATCAGTCATCTAACAACGCTAGTTGGTCCTAGCACACATACAGGCAAAATACAGCCTGTGCTTACAGAACATCTCAATCTGTCCTGCGTGACATCCAGCGGCACAAAAGAAACAACCCACAAACACATTTGGTGAAAGGCAGTTACGCTATCTGAACTGAATTTAGATAACATAATGCTGAATTTGCCACTTTGTGTGTCACAAAGTACTGTATTCATTCAGCAATGCAAGTCTGTCCTGCAGTGGTACCTGAAGAGGCAAAAACAGAAGCAACAACAAAACAGAAGATAATTTGAGTTAATTCATATGAAGAAAACTGTTTCTTTTTATAAACAGTATAAAGGATGGGTGTAGCTTCTGCTTCTGAAAAGTGAAACTAAGGTGGAACTGCCTTAAACCTGCATTTTTTTTAAATCGCCAGCAGGGGGCCGTAGCTGAGGTTGTTAAAAGGCATTTAGTCCTATATAAATCTATGATCCGGCACTCGGCCCTGACCAGAGTAAACACTTTCCTGATGAGTTGATGGGCTCAGCCACTTATTTCAGGTTGTACCGAATGAAGCTGCGTCCACACTGGAAGCGATTCACTTGTCGTACATCACTTGCGGACGTTCCAGGCTCCGGTTGCCTAGGGACATATTTACTAACGAGTCATATGTATATTCTTCACTCTCATTGGTGGTTGTTTCAGTCTTTCACTCAGAAGTTGAGAAAAGTTTATCTCAGGTCCTGCCCACGTGTTGCTTGTGGCTCGTGGTTGCTGCGAATCAATTCCAGCGTAAAACTTTGAGTCCATTTTGTACATTTTGGTGATTTTCGTGTTCCAGAAAGGAGGATTATCCAGGGTGTTCTTGTTGGTTAACAACTTGTGGTTGACAAGTCATTAGCCAAACAGTGAAGACGAGTCTCTTCTCTACTTGACTGGACTGCGCATGCTCATACAGACTTGTTCGCATAGAGCAGGCGATGGCAGGATAGGCACGCTTCTTAAGCTTTCTGGTTACGAGGAGCAGCCAATCAGAAAAGAGTTGGCTTCAAGGAAATGTAAAGAGATCTGTAACAGATTGCTTCACACAACGGATTAACCCTCCGTACCTCATAGTAGCCGCGGCTGGCCGGTGTGTTTCTACTGCTGTTTGTGTATAAAAACATATTTTTACACGCTATATTTGAACATATTTTAATAATATCAACACTTAGAAATAAATCAGGAATAAAACTTTGGGAAATGAGGCTGATACGGGTTGATAGGTCAGTGAAACTGAGGTGAGTTGTTGAGGATTTCTGTAGGTAAGGGCTTCTTTTTTGTTGCTGTTAGCCGAGTTACGGAACACTGAGCGGATGAACTCTCAGAAGATGTTAGAATCTAATCAGACTGTTTATTGTAGGGAAAGTGGGATTCTTTTAGGGCATTCAAGCCTAGCATTAGCTGGCATGTTAGCTTACAACCAGCTGTTGTTTTTTAGCCGACCCTCGTCAGCTGTCCCGAGATGGGAGGGTCACGTGTCTGATCTGCTGAAAATCAGTAATTGGGACAATATCAGGAAAAAATAAGCAACTTTATGGATGTTTTCATGTTAGGATGAAGAGGATGAGGTGGAGATGAGGGACGAGAGAGGGCAGTGGCGGAGGATACAGTTGAAGAAGAGAACGAGGAAGAGATTATGAGGAAATAGGTGATGAAAAGTACAAATGTACAAATCTTAAATGGTCATATATAGTTTAAAAGAGCTACTTGTGATCTTTAAATTAAAACTAACATAGGTAGAATTCTATTGGGGTACAGAGGGTTAACTGAGGGGCTGCACCAAGGCCCAGTATACGATAAATAAGGAGTATTTTGAAATGTGAATCGTGCAGAGCTACTCTAGGATAAACTGGGTTTACAAGCATGCTGCGCAGCAGTCAGTTCGTAACAGATTGTATTTTACATGATTATGCATCTTAACCGCCGAGAGTTGTTTACTCTCAATAATATCCATATTCAATAATAAATGACTGCCATATGTCAGATGTCAGTGAATGCGAGCACATATTTGAGCGTTAGACTGATCATCACTCATTTGCACTCACACTTACAAGAGGCCAGCACATCTTTTTACATTTAAAAAAATAAAAGATTTGCCAAGCCGAAGTTATCTCTTTAGACGTCATCTTTAGTTTAACCAAAAGTTAGAAAACGCATGTATTCACTTTACTTTGGGGTACTTTTTTATTTTTTTTTTGCAAAATAAAAAATTAAAGGAATAATGGATTCATCACAACTACAAGTGCAGCTGCAGTTCATTGGCTTATACTTTAATAGTCAAGAAAATGATTAAACTTTGGTAGATATGCATCCAACAAGTCTGTGTGGAAAATTATTCTTGCTTCGGTCATTTTCTTTGTCCATGTGTGTGCACAGTGCGTGAGAGCATACATCGGGACATGTGAGATGTGCGCATATATAAATGCACTGAGTGTGTAAATATTGAACTGTTGAGGCCGATTGTTTGAGCACACCTGCTGTGTAATGGCTTCATGTGGCACAGCCCGTGCTATTTACAGTGCTGAGAGTCCAATCAGCTGTTCACGTTTCCAGAGTCACTTTATCTTTGCATCGTTTTCTTTACTGTTGGTCAGTGGGAAGGCTGTTTTTCTGTGAATGGGGCACATTTCAATTAAAATCTGATGACTTTCACTGGGCTGAAGACCACTACGAATGAATTAATGCCTACTTTGAAGCCGAGCCAGTCGTCCTAACGTTCTTCTATAATCACATGCACTTCACATGTACTCCGAGTGTGATTTGTTGTCAATATGAAACTGCAGTCAAATTTTATTCAGAGCTGAGCTGATTTGAACGCCACGCCTGCCGAAATGTGGATGCAAAAAAACAGAGTGAAGAGTTCATATCTGACATATTAGACACCAGAGTAGCTCTGTTTCAACAGCTTTTTTTAAAATTTAATTTTTTTTTACATTTTTGGTTGATCAGTGGGTTTTAAAGCTCCTGTTTCCTGCTGTAAGTGGATTTTCTCTGTGTAAGCAAGGGAATAGGATACGTTTATTTACAAGTGCATTGCATAATACATTAAAACAAAAAGTAAGATCACAAAAAATGTAAACTTTGAAGGGAATTCCTGTTACTTTAAGAGACAGTTTTCAGTTAAAGTCTGCCACAAGGCCTGTAGTTTTCTATTTTTACTATAGTCAACAAATCCAGTGAAATCACCAAACCCAGTAGCGTGTCAGTCCATCTTTAAATACCTTCTGACTACCCTGCCCTGTCTATGGCTTACTGCTTCCTCCTATACACATAGCTCAGATCAGAATATAAAGCCTTACTCACAGACAAGTTAAATTTGCTAAATGATCCTACTCTAGATTTTTGGTTATTCTGATGACAAGCAGCAGTTTGCTGGGGACTATTTTCAGTGAGGGATGGATGTATATTTGTGACAACAGGATGGTGTGCGCGTAACTGAGTCAAAATAAGTGTGTGTGTGTGTGTGTGTTCTTATCGCAATTAATGAACATGTCACCCAGTGCAACATTATGGCTCACTAATGTGTTTTTAATAGTTTTTGGGTGATAATGGAGCTGTGTTGCACAGTGGAATAAGATATACACGCATGAGACTTAAATATAAAAGGAGACATTCAGAAAACTGCCAGAAGTTTGAGAGTTTGAAAACACATCTATAATTAGAAGGGACATTGTTGAAAAGCTCAAATATTTCCATAATTTATGGTTTCCATTTCACACAGCGAAGTAAACAGTGTCCTCCAGAGCGACTACTGATACCGTAACGACCACACCATGTGTGTTATTACTTCATTCCAGCCTACCCTCCCTGGTCTCAGACGTTTCTAAGAGCCACACACTGCAGATACAGCAACAACAGTCATACGGCTGATTGCAGTGTAAATTTGATTACTGGTGCATGACTGACGTTGGCGTGGCTGAGCTGCATCTGCAGGTCTGTCAGAATCTGTTTGCTCTGGACATTTTATCACCCCCGAGCAAAACTGACTTCATCTTTCCGTTGCTGGAGGCCTGATCTTGTGCTTCAGCTGGACTTGAACGGACTTCATTGTGTGAATGAATACATGTGATTTCAGATAGGCATCACCCCCACCCCTCCCTCCGCCCCTCTCTCCTCCCAGGGGTGAACGTGCATGTCCCGGTGTCACTGTAGCTCAGCTCCAGCTGATTACAGCATGAGTTATGACAGCATGGGCACCGCTGCTGTTGGCATCAGACAGGCAGCTGGTCCCTACCTCCAACCCCCACCCACTAGCACAGGGCCACCATCATCAGCTTTACTTGTGAGGGACTGAAGCCAGCCTTTATGTGAGGGGTGAGTCATGGTGGAGCTCGGTCTTTACCTACCTACGTCCCCGCTTTTCATGCTCGGCATCAGCTGGAGCTTAGAGTGAGCGTTTCACTGCTGCCCTGCGTCATCACCACCTGTCAAAAAGGAAACACGCTGTTTATCTGTTTGATTTGCTTCAGGTTTTTAAACTGTGTTCCATGACAGGGTGCCGAACATCATTGTCCCCGCAACATTGCTTGGTATTCATAACTGCAGCACATTAGAGGTGACCCCAAGGGTGGTGGGATCTGATGGTCAGGCTTTTGTGTTAGTTCTAAGGAGCGTGTGAGGTTTCTGACAAGAATTCAACTACATGTGAACTACACGGAGAAATCACAGTGCTCTAAAACAGCCTGTAAGCCTGTTTAGATTACACAGTAGTTTATCTGATAAGATGCTTATTGGGTCTCGTTAGAGTGACAAATTCTGTGGCTTGTTGTGTTTCTAGTATTACTGAGTGGTTTTTAAGACTATAACAGAGTTGGAAGGAAATAACAGGAACAGATGTTTTTTTTTAAAAAAACATTTTTTTTAAGAGTTTTGCGCTAGGTGTTTGTTTAGTAGGGCTGATTAATAGAATTTTACCTTCACTTTTGCCTCTCCTCTAAGTGCAAACTGACTTGTCATTCAGTTCAGGGATTCCACACGGGAAGTGACTAGCAGCAATTTGGTGACCAGAGACCACGGAAAGCTAATGACATTCAGTATTGTCAGGTGACCACAGATGAAATAAACCGCAGGTAGTGGAAAATGGGCACACCCCAATTTAAACTTTAAGGCAAGCAGTTAAAATGATTTCTCAATGAGAGTGAAGGATACAGCTGATTAACATGTGATGGGGGAGGTAAATAGTGGGTTCCTTATGGAACTGGAGCCTGGGGTGTCTAGCTTGGGCTACAAATCTATGTGCAACAAGCAACGTGCTTCTTGTGCGAACAACCATTTAGCCCCAGAGCAGATCTTCACCGGCATGCGAGTCAACTGGTTCTCTAATCTAAGGCTTATCGTAAGTGGTGAACAACGACCGAAGTAAAAAAACAAACGTGGCATCAATGCTGGACTGTGTGACCCGTCCACAGTGCGGTTTTTGGGTGTGTAATATAGAATCAAGCTTCACACCTCACTTAGCACTAACTTCAGACTGTGGACTTGTTAAAGAAAGCAAAAGGGAGTGAAGTGTGTGTGCTCATTGGGGCTAGGATGTAGGGGTGTGTGTGTGTGTGTGTCTGTGTACTACCATTGTTTTTGGGTTCGTGACAAGACTGGCAACACTGAAAGCAGCCCAATGAATTTGCTGGTAAAGGCAGAGAATGACAGTTGAACATGATCTCTAACCTCCTCTTTGTCACCAGAAGAATAAGTTTTCCCTCTTTTTCTCCCTCCTCCTTCCCTTGAATTGTGCATGATTGCATTTGGAGCCTTGCATTCCTCGCATTCCTCCATACTTTTCCCCTACAGCGCCATTCCACCTTGGTGTGTTTATATTGCGAGGTAAAAGATTGCATCTGCCGCAGCACCAACGCATCACACAGAATATTTTTATGGCTGTAGAAGAAAACTCAGCTGCTGTCCACAACTAATCTGTCACCCACATCTGTAAATGTGAACTTAAGTGAATGTACCCTCGGCTGCCAGAGGCAGCGGTGTTTGCAGTCAGAATGTTCTAACAGGTACAGTTTGCTGCCCCTGGTCATTGGAGTAGGTTCCTTTTTGGCTTTCTAGATGATAGCTGAAAGAGTTTTCTTTCCCAGATGTATGTTTAACTGTAGCTTGTCTGTTAATCAGTAAGATTATGCAAAACAAAACACCAGGCTGAATTTTCTTAAACTTGGAGGAGTGCTGGAGCGAATTTGGGGATAAATCTGAATCGCTTCATTAGAATGATGAGCCTCAGCAGAGGACTCATGTGTTTGATTAAAAAAAGAATAAAGTATGTCAGACGGTTTGGTACGGAAGTCTGAGTGAGGTCATCATTATCAATCAGGATCATTAATCAAGAACGATTTTTAAGTAATTTTTTTTCAACCAAAGAAGAGAAGCATTTCCTTGGGTGTGGCTCTGTTTTGCATGTCTTTTGTCACCTTCATGGCTCCGGGAACTGCGTTATACAAATTCAAGCTAAAACAAGTGAATGTCACGTATTTCTATTTCCATTTTCACTCCATCTGAAAAACCGTAAGCAGATTAGACACCAGCAATTTTCACACCAGGACTGAGAGTCATCATGTTTTTCCCACTGTGATGTCTGATGGTTTCATGTCTGAGTCTAATGAATAAAGCAAAAACAGCCTGTTCAGTGTTGGCTTGCGCAGCATCTGCTACAGAAGGTAACTGCAATGGAAAAATAACTTATTTTCTCCTTTCCGTGCTTTATCTTCATCACTTGTTGCATGTGCTTTCTTTATTTTTCTCCTTTTTAGCATAAATTTCATTTTATTTCTATAAACACTGTGAAAGATATACCAGCACTTTGTCCTGTTATTGGTTTGGCAGCACAGAGTACACCAGTGTTATTACTGGATGCATCAGCAAACTCTTTGGGGTTTGTTGTTAATGCTCTGCCATCCTTCATGTTTTTTTTTACTGCACCACAAGGTATCAGCTGTGACCCATAGTGGACTAGAAATGATTATAAGAGCAACCAGCTGTCCTGGGTGAGCTTTCTCTCGTTATGGCCCTTCCCATGTCAGGTACCTACCTGTTGTTGTAACCTAAAATGATGATCCAAATATAGAAGACATACATTTGTCAAATTACAGGGAAAATTTCTGTAAAAACTGTCCTATTTGGTGTTTGGCATTCTGCTTTCATTCATGGCAGCTCGGTGGCGTAGCGGTTAGCACTGTTGCCTCACAGCTAGAAGGTCTAGGTTTGAATCTACCTTGGCCAGGGACTTTCTGTGTGGAGTCCATGTCTGGTTTCCTCCCACAGACCTGTGGTCACTGGGGTCAGGTTAATTGGTGATTTTAAATTGCCCATAGGTGTGAATGGTTGTCTGTGTCTCTGTGTTAGCCCTGTGACAGGTTGGCGACCTGTACAGGGTGTATCCTGCCTCTTGCGCGCCCCCCCCCCAGTGGCACTTATTAATTTGACAAATGCATTTGTTTTCATTCCTAACGATGTAAATAACCTAGCTGTGTTTTAATGGTTATGCAGGGTTCTATCTATCGCCCGATCACCTGATCACCCGGCGCTGCGCCTTGCTGAGGTACCGTCACGCTGAGAATTTCCACTGTTAGCTACCGGTGCCACATTTTCAACCAATCAGCATTCAGCCTACTCATTGGAGTCCATGTAATTGCATCCCTTAGCTTTTGGGTTGGTTGAATATCCACAAATCCTTCCGCAGCCATATTTTCATAGCCAAAGAGCTACTCACAGTGCTTATTTCAGCTTGAACCAAGATGAGGCTGCCTCTGTCTTGGGATCACTGAGACTCTGTCCCCTGCTGTGCTTTGGGTGCTGCGTGACTGACACCTAGTTTATGCTCGCCGTTGTCAGCTTCACAATTGGCAGTATGTGCCAGAAGTGATGTAACCTGGTGCGCGCTGCGCAGCCAGGTTGAAGCCACAGGTGTACGATCGTGCCATTACCGCCATTTCATTGGTTCGTAGGTTACTAAATGATGAATTAACTCTTTAGTTTGAACATTTTTGAGGTGTAGTCGTGACAGTGAAGTGTGACTCTACAGATGCACAGGAACAAGTCTCACTGAGAGTTGTGTGTACTCTGCACCAGAGCTCCGCCTCGCTGCGGGACGCGAGATACTGGAGCATTGTTTCCGAGCAGTCGAGGCCTCAGCAGTGTTGACTCAGTATGAGAGTGTTTGTGTTCTTACATCTCTCGCAGGGCTGCTGCCTGCGAACACGGCAGCTGGGTTTCTCTCATTCTCTCATGAATTCATGAGCTAATTCAAGGTCTGAGAGCTCGTTTAACAGCCAGCGCTCGTCAGCTGCCTCATCCTCCCTCACTGGAAACAAACCCAGACGACTCTGCGCCTTAGTGAGCTTAAATGTGACGCGATGGTGGAATCACTTTTACTTAAGCACTTAAGGATGATTTGTTATCATTTCAAAAATAAGAAAAAGCTTGGTATTAAACTGTAAATGTTCCAGCAGTAAACTGTAATATAATGCCTTTTTTCTGGCATCTTCTTTGCTGGTGAGTCTTGAGCATTCATGACTGTGAGTGAGCAGATGCTAACAATGTATCGAAGGCGGCGCTTTGAAGGAAATGCAACAGGCAGGGAGAGTCAGCAGAGATCTGGCTGCCTCTCATCACAAAGGCATTTCCTCCTCAGCCACTTCCTGCTAAGGAGCAGTCGCCCTTAAACTCACATCAGAGGCCCAGACTGCACTGAGGGTCAACATGAAGCCTGTCATTTGGTTATTGGGCTGGTTTTATTGTTGTGGAGAAAACAACTTTAACCTCGCACATTGAGTAGTTTTATAGCCCGTAGCTTCATTAATGGCCATCCACTGCAGTCCTCTCCTTTACAAACATGTACTCTCCTTTTTTAATGTAACTGCATGAAGCGAATGTGATGAGCAAGCAGGACGGCAGGGTCTGTGTCAAGCCACAATCTGGATCCATGTGCATAAAAGTGGGTAAATCTAATCACTGGCACGCAGGACTACAGCAAAACTGGATTTGTTTTGTTTTATGATGCCGGGATCACGAAAGAGTCACAGAGGAATACACAATACAAACATTTCATCTGATTTATAGGAGCCCTTCAGGGATAGAAGGAAATATTCTGTAATATGAAACTACTTTTAATCTTTCTAATGTTCAAAACCTTTTAATTGTCAGTGCCATTAATCAATAAATAATTAGATGAATAAAACAGTGACAGTGCAACTTCCAGTCCATTGATTGACCCCCCCCCCGCCCCTCCCAAACAAAACAAAAGAAACAAAACAACTTTTGTTTCCATATATTTGTGAAGCTGGAGCCAGAAAAGTATTTTCCCATGGTTTTCACTTGGAAAAAAAAGTGTTAACGTAAAATCATAATCTGTCAAATTATTAATTTATGAACAGGATTTGTGCTGAAGCCGCAGTCACGTTTAATTAGATGTTCTTAAATGTTAATATTTTTCACAGACATTAGCCTACTAAAGCCAGGTCCACTCATAGAGTCTTGTTGCCATCACTTTGAGGCTTTGTTGAAGTCGTCCTGTACGCTCAGCAGAAAAACAGCCTCAGAGCATGGAGCAAACTTAAGTAGCATTCAAGGCTACATGTACCTTCTTCATCAGGGGGGCCTGCAAGATTTGGGCTGAGTCATCACCTTCCTCATGATCATTCTCACCCCATGCATGGAGCTCCAGACTGAGGGCGACTGATGGTCATTTTATATTGTCACCTTCTCACCAAGCTTCTTGCTGATGGTCTTGTAGCCCATTCCAGCCTTGTGCAGGTCTGCAGGCTTGTGCCTGATGTCCTTTGACAGCTCTGTGTCCGTGGTGGTGGTGGTGGTGGAGAGATTTGAATGGAAGAAACTGCTTCTGTGTGCAGGTGTGCTTTATACACATAAGTTGAAATCAGGAGTATCTGTGATTGATTAATCTGTGTGCCACATGGCTGTAGGGTTGTAGGGGATTAAATACCTTTTATGTAATTTTTTTTTCTTTTTCTTATTGTGTCTCTCTCCGTTAAAATGAAACTACCATAAAAATTAGAGACTGTTCATTTCTTTGTAAATGGACAAACTTATAAATTCAGCAGGGATCAAATAATAATTTCCCCCACTGCACCTGTCCTATCTGGTGGTTAATTTGCCTGTTATCATTAGTTGCTGGATTTTTTTGTTTTCTGGCATTTTTGACAAATCTGGTAATCTTAGAATCTAATGTAAAATTAAACATGCTTAATTAACATGCTGGCATTGTCATTTATTAAGTCAAACTGTACACAGATTAAAATGAGTTTATGCTGTGGCACAGACGTAGAGTAAGCTTGTGTAACCACATGCTATAACTCCAGCCTAACTACTGTGCAAGAGCTAGGTGCTGGCACTAAAAAAGTTGTGTTGATTTTTTTTTATAGCTTTTAATAACATTTCTGTATTTTCCATACCTCATATGTACATCAAAGTTAGAGTTAGAGCAAAATGTTTCAAACTAAAACCCATAATGAGACCACATTAATTGTAAACTGTGTGTTTTTCTTCAATGAAGATGCCCGCTGTGCCCCATAAGCTGTTCAAAGGCTCTTTGTGATTTCCCTGTGAATCTGTAATAAAAACCAGTTGGCACCAGCATTTTCCTGTGGGACATCCACCCTACAGGAAGTGAACGGCTGAATAAAAGGAGTGGCATGGTTGACAGCGTTGCAGAGCACTTCCTCTGCAGGGACAGTGAAGGAAAGGCTGAGTGATTTGACTTTTTCTTAAAGCTGAGATGTTCTCCCACGCCCGCTGCAGTGAACTGAAGCGTGGAAATCGGCTTAAGGCGCCTCAGCAGGGTCAACTATCTGCCACTCCTGCTGCCTGCCTAAATTGACCACCTCACTGCCCAGACAGGAAATGAGAGCAGAGGTTGGAGAATGACGGATGTGATTATAATTCTATATTCATAGCCTTGGTTTGCATTGGTAGAGTTGTGTCACGCTGAAGCGCAGTTAACACTTCCTCCTCATCGCGTCCTTCTCCTCCTCCTCCTCGCCTGCTGCAGACAGTTGAATGGACAGACCAGCAGGCAGCCTGAGGGCTGCTGAGCTTTAGCTGGGCTGATGGTGGATCAGTACCATTAAACAACTATGCAGAGAAAGACAGCAAACAAAAGACAGGACCACATTATCTATCCTTGCGGCCTGTAGTACGGTTCACTGCACCAGTGTTTGTTGGACGATCTTGAACCTGTTAAATGGTGTGTGTAAATAATTTGGAGTTTATTGCTTGTTACTCTGTAAAGAAGTACTTTAATGGCCGGTTTTCCGTTCATGGATTAAGCATGGTCCTAGACCAAAAAGAATAAGTCAATGAAGACCACAATAGGAAAAAATATTTAGTCCAGGATTAGACATAATCTCTGTACGGGAAACTGGGCCTAAGGGTTTGAGTTTTAAAGCCAGAAGGCAAACAGTAGTTATAGGGATGAGAAATCCCTTTTGGACATACACATCACAGGTATAGTTATGGAAATTTAGAATCTTAGAGGACTGTGTTATCATTCTGTTAAAGCTTTTGATTTGGCCACACCATTTCATCAATCACACATATATATATATATATATATATATATATATATATATATATATATATATATATATATATATATATATATATATATATATATATATATATATATATATATATATATATATATATATATATATATATATATATATATATATATAATATGTGTATATTGCATCAATTTAGAAGTGTTTTTCCAATTCCTCTAGCTTCACAGCACGTGGGTCCCATGTTTAGACCCTGGTGGGGGCCCTTCTGTACGGAGCTTGCATGTTTTCCCCATTTTAGCGTGGGTTTTCTCAGGGAGCTCCGGTTTCTTTCACCCTTAAAAACATGGTAGGCTAATGCTGCCTATGTTGGCCCAGGACACTCTCTCAAGTTAATTTTCATCCTTTGGTTAAATAAAAGTTAAAAAAGGACTCCAGAAACCAGAAAATTCTCAGTGACTAAATATTCTCACTCATATTTCATACGTTTAAACAAGGTTTGCTGCTTTTGAAAGGCAAGAGCAGTCTTAAACTGAATGCCTTCATCAAGGCTCAAAATA
This sequence comes from Pterophyllum scalare, assembly GCA_024447675.2. NCBI lineage: Eukaryota > Metazoa > Chordata > Actinopteri > Cichliformes > Cichlidae > Pterophyllum > Pterophyllum scalare. The sequence goes on from JAMQGT020010466.1 coordinate 14,292, forward strand.
ACTTCCACTCCAAGTGTGAGTTAAGGCCCTGGATCCAGATAAGCTTGATATTTTTTGAAAACATTAAGAAAGTGTCTCACTCACTTTTTCCTGTTTCGGTTCTACTGACTCTGCTGCCTTCACTCGTGCAGCTTTCTGCTCACACGCAGCATATTTTCATCAAGTCTTTATTTGCGTAAAGTCTGCATTAGTTTGTACGACAACTCCTCAGAGAGCCTAATTTAGCTGAACGGCCTCCACGATCAGGTTTCAGATCCTTACATAAAATTCTCTACAACAGATTAAAAAGAAGAGACTGTTACTGTGCTGTCTGGTCTGTTGTTCTGCAGTTATCTGTGTCTGTTCCACTGTGGTTCTGGGGAGAATATCAGCCAACAACTTTCCTTTTTGACAGAGTCCTCCCAGTGAGACACATGAAATTGTGTGAAACTGTTCTGAAAGTCAATTAAAACAGTTAAACTCTGCAGAAATATTATTTGAAAAGTCTGGAGGGAGAGCGTTTGACATGCTGTTAGCAAAGAAGCTGGCTGAGCCTCATTATGGCCTCTCCAAGCGCCTTATTACCAGGCAGCGTGTGGTGATTTGCATGACTAGAGTCTTCTTGTTGTGCGTTCTCAGATTTACATGCCAGAAGGACCTCACCCACCATTGTTTTCTGTGATGGGAGTTAAACAGTGCAGGGTGGTCAGGCTGAGGTTTGGATAGCTGCTCCTGCAGACCACCCAAAGTTTACATCTGACTTCACCTCACCCACGTCCCCCATTTGAAAGAGATGAGATCCAGACATCATGCCATTGAACAGAGAATGCTAACATTATTATTGAGTTAATAGTGGGAGAATTGCTTTTGGGCTTGGGCTAATGTGGATTACTGGGTGTGATAGTGATATTTTTGGATCAAAACTTGTTTTTTTTTCTTTATGAAACTGTTTACGCAGTATAGTTTATATTCAGAAAGGAGCTCTGAGCATGGCTGAAAAGACAGTAAAGACAGCAGGTAAAACAATAAACAGGGATGCTACAAGGTTTAAGTTTGAATTCAAAAGAACTAAAATGAATAGTTCAAAAATTAAAACCCTAGCGGAAACGGTGGGTTTTAATTATGTATAGAGCTGTCAGTACTCTGCGCTCCTCTCAGAGTCTCATCAGGCTGTTTCAGCAGCTCAGAGCTGCCAAGCAAAAATCTGCCCCACCAGAGCATTTTGGCCTGCACTTCGGAAAACCTAAAAAGGCTTATGGAGAACACCCAAGGGGCCGACTTGGTTCATCCAACAAAAACCACAATTTAAACATGGACTATATGTTGGCACATGAGCATGTAGTCTTGTGCAAAGTTGTAAGAGGCATTGTTATAATCAACACAATTACTGACAACTAGTGTTAAAGCTTTTGTATTGTTATAATATGCACAAGAGATCATCTTAATTACGCTAGAATTGCCTCAGACTTGTTATTTTGGCCACTTCTGGGCAGCAGAAATGAGTTATGATTGCAATATTTAATCACCCTTACTGGTGACAAAAATGCTAAAGATGCTTTATTCACATTTTATTTAACAGTGTTTAGCTGCTCTGCTTGTGTGAGTATTCCTCGAGTGGTTGCTGGAGGTTGCTGTGAAATCAATTGCTAAGCGCCAGTTGCGCAGGTCTAGAGACTGGTCAGTGACCCCGGGTAACCAAAGTTCACTAGGGAAAAATGTGTCTTCGAGTTTTTGCTTACTGTCGATAGGTGAAATTGGTCACAAACATATAGTTTTGCACAGAAAACCAACTTGTGATAGCTTTGGCCACTGTCAGATTGCTACGGTTGCCCATTGTTTGCATGGAGAAGAAGAACTATGCACTAAGAGATAGTGAAATTGTGAAGTCTGGCGCAGACTGCCATTCATCTTCAAAGTAAAAGTTGCACTCTTTGAAATTTTTTGGCTGCAGCAGTGAAGAAAAGCTTTTACTTTGAAAGCGAACGGTCTCCGGTTCTGGTTCGTGCCGCACTGAGTTTCACTAATACTCGGTTAGTTAGCAAGTGTTTGCAGTGTTCCTTGCAATCTGCTAGTGACCAAAGCAGTCCGAATCTTTGGTGCACCGACTGATTTCACTCAGTGACAGTGATGTACCTGTGTTTGGGGGTGTCAGGAAACAGGTCACATTGGTTGACAGGTAATTAATTTTGTTGATGAACCACCAAACAGTAGCCCAACTTTGAGAACATGACAGTAATAAAGAAATAAAGAAAGCAATTTTATGACAGTAGTGAAAATGGCTTTTATTGCTAATATGCCTCAAATTAAAATGCCCAGCCTGTGCTTTAAAACACTGTAGAAAATTACTGATACTGAGAACACAGCATACAGATGCAGTTTTAAGGGTTAAAACACAAAACAAGACTGTATTTAATGTATTAGAGGATAATGAAGCTCAATCACGCACACCTTTACACATGGCTACAAATGTAAAGTGAATGTTTCTCTTCCAGCAGGATACAGATTAATTATATTTGTATGGCCTGTTGGGACTCAGACACTCTGCATGTGGGTTTATGGGCATACAACAAAGAAGCTGACGCTGCAACTTCTCTAAACCAAAATAATAATTCGGCTTCAATGAATGGGCTGTTAATGTTTCAGAAACACGAGACAGTCATCTTCCCTGAAGTTCTATATGTCAGCAGCTGACAGTGGGAAGCTTTAAAGCTGTGACTTCTCGTTTTGGAGCAGCTGTTTGTCTCAACCTCGGTGCGAATGTTTTCTGTGCAGCTGCAGAAACAGCAGCACTAACTGAACTTGCTTGCTTGGTTCAGTGAGTGTGATGAAAAACAAAAGGGCTTTACATTCATGTCCTGATTTGGCAAATTTAAACTCGAGAATTGAGGAATAACAATCGTGCTTTGCATTTCGGATCGTCTGAGAAGCCAAACTTTAGAGTCACAGCTGAATTAATCAGATACCACGAGCAATACGTAACTGAACGAAGTACAGGACATAACA
>JAMQGT020010467.1:0-146956 GCA_024447675.2 Pterophyllum scalare
TGCTTGCAGGATCGTGGTGAAACACGGGGTTCTGCGTGGAAATCATATGAGATTGAAGGAGAATCATTTAGAAACATGTTTGGAAGCAGTTTGATTGAAGTTTGTGAAGTTATCCTTGAAATGGCCAAAATGAGCGTTTCTGAGCGAGAAAAGCCCAAAACGCACATAAAAGCTCCTGTGCTTGCAGGATCGTGGTGAAACACGGGGTTCTGCTTGGAAATCATATGAGATTGAAGGAGAATCATTTAGAAACATGTTTGGAAGCAGTTTGATTGAAGTTTGTGAAGTTATCCTTGAAATGGCCAAAATGAGCGTTTCTGAGCGAGAAAAGCCCAAAACGCACATAAAAGCTCCTGTGCTTGCAGGATCGTGGTGAAACACGGGGTTCTGCTTGGAAATCATATGAGATTGATGGAGAATCATTTAGAAACATGTTTGGAAGCAGTTTGATTGAAGTTTGTGAAGTTATCCTTGAAATGGCCAAAATGAGCGTTTCTGAGCGAGAAACGTCAAAACGCACAAGCAATACACGTAATGAAACCGAGCTAGCCAAGTTAATGTATTGCTTGAAAGTTGTAAATGAACAACAACTTCATTGCAGTCTCCAACAGGGACAGTAACAGAGAAGAAACAGAATGAGGTTCACACACCAGTAACATTTACAGCAGAGGATTACAATTCTCTCCCCATCAGTATCTGTGTCTGTTTAGGGGAACAGCCACACAATGATTCTTTATTGCTCATTTGAGGAAAGTATTCTAACTTTCACCTTAATCACTTGGTAGTTTTCAATGTCTACAATTAATAAGAACAAACTCAGTCAGGCTGTAAATGTGTCAACAATACACTATGACACTTTTGGGAATCAGTGATATATCATATCCTCTCTATGGTGAAAATGAGTTACTGCTTTCAGGACACATCATTCAAACCTTCTATCAGGACTCTGTTAAACCAATCAGGGTGAACTGTATGGTGTACTGGTTATTTTTATATGATAGTTGCCAAAGAAACAAAGAGGAATAATAAACCTAAAAACTACAAGTGTCGTGACACTTGACTGACTATATGAGATTTCCTAAATCACAGGAGCAAATAAGCAAGTGTTTGTTTAAAACAAACAAACAAACAAAGGGTTAGGGCTGTACTTGAGCTTGCCGAGGCGCCTGGGCTGAGCTTTCTGGGCCTCCTCCTTGGTCTTGCGTCGTTTCTGTCTGATCTTGGTCTTCTCTTCCTGCTGTTTGATGGAGGTCTTTATGGAGCGAAGTTGGAAGAGCTGCTGCTGCTGCTCAGTCTGCCGCCCTCTGCCAGCCGCTGCTTCTCCTAAATTGGGGTTCAAAAAAAAAAAAAAAAAAAATCAGTGGATTGGACTACGTGCACACATTTTTATTTCCTTCAGATTTGAGGTTAACATTTACAAGAGCTGTAGCTTATACAGTCTGAAGTTATCAGTTTGAGTCCATTTGTTCTGACTCTTATTTCAGTGGTTCCCTTCAGGAGTCACCACAGCAGATGATCTGCCTTTATCTCACCCTATCCCTAGCATCCTCCTCTGTCACACCAACCCTCTGCATGTCCTCCTTCACTGCATCCATGAACCTCCCCTATGGTCTTCTTTTCCTCCTGCCTAGCAGCTCCATCTTCAACATCCTTTGTCCAGTGTATCCTCCATCCCTCCTCTGCATATGTGCAAACCATCTCAGTGATTCAACCAGAACTGTCCCTCTGATGTACTCATTTCTGACCCATTTGTTCTGACTGTTTTGTTTACATCAAGTACTCTTATTCTGTTAGGCCTTTAAGCAAATGATTAATTTGGGGTCTTAGGCAGTGAGAAACTATTTTTTCAATATTATGAAGTAAGTGTGTCTGAGTTTTTCCTACTCGTGGCCCTATATGATTTCAGTGAGAGCAGATATCCCCCAGTTGTACAGAATTCCTACACACCTACTGTACAAACCGTTTGTTTACAAGGGGCAGCCAATCAGAAGAAAGACAGCTTGTCTGCAATGGCTTGTTTCAGTTGAACTGGGGCGCTAACAGAGGGGATAAATGAGGATCATTTTGAACTGACAATCAAGTAACGACACTCTAATGGAGATCAAGAATATAAAATAGAGAGCTAATACATAACCTTTGCTTAAAGATGCTTCACTTATGAAACATGCAGAAAATCTTCTAATTTGAGATGCTAGAAATAGTGACTGCTCAACAACATTTAAAGCAGTGGTTTTCCTGGTTCTTATTCTAAAGTTTTCTCACGTCACACAGTTAGCATTGTGCCATCCTCCATTTAATCCTGAGTAAATTAAAATGCAAATGATGAGTTCTCAATGGATTTCATAGGTGGACCTTTTTGGCTTTTGACTCTAGGAACACATTCACCAGCCTAACAGTGGCTCGGTTCCATTAAGTGTTCCCAGTGAGGTTTTAACAGTGAACCAGCAGGGCACAGGGGACAACTAGCAGGGCAGAGGGACCCCCCGCCCCCCCAAGTGAAGGAGGTCATTAACACTCCAGTGCTTTCCCAACAGTGACAAGACAAAATGTGCGCTGTGAAAACACTGCTGCTCTTTGGGTTCAGTGTAAACTTTTTAAAAACTTAAATTGTCCAAATAACTGAACTAACTAATTTGGGATGTTTTTAAAGATTTTTGTAATTGTACCTTCATTTTTTCAGCCTTCTCTTTCTTTCTCTGTCTTTCAGTCTTCTTGTCCGCCACCGCGATGGCTCCCGCTGCCACTTCTTCCCCATCATCCTTAGGAGTTTCTTCCTTTTCTTCTTCACTATCCTCCTCTACCAAACCTTCTACCTGCTCACGGAAAATCGTCTCCTGAAAACCACAAAAACACACATTAGAACAAAAATCAAAGATACATTCATCAGCGGCACCAAAGACAAAGTGACAGATGAAAGTGAGCTGGAATCAGCTGTACCTCTGTAGCTGTGTCTTCCTTGTTGTAAGCCAGCTGTTTCTCTATTTTGTCTTCTTCCTTTTTCTTTTTGACCTCCACCTCGTGGGCTTCCTGAAGCAATGCCTGGGGTCAGGAGAGATGAACATTGGTCACTTTGTCTGCATCTTCAACTTTATAATAGCAGTCAGTGGTTGTTAAATGGCCATAGTTTAGAGGTCACCTTGCTCAGACTTTTTTTTTTTTTTTTTTTTTAAACATGCATTTAGACACCTGAAGATGTTTTTTTTTTTTTTTAATTTACCTGGTGGGAAAAGAAGTCTGGATTGTAGGATCCTCCAGGGGCGATCACCTCTACAGCCGGGAGCACAGACGGTTTCTTGTTCAGCTTCTCTGAACGCTGAAATATTAAAACAACACACTGGTTTAACAAAAATCTAAACAAGTATCTCAATTTCTATAGTCCGATTTGAATCAATTAAAGCAACCCAATTGCGACATTTAGGCCTTCCCCTATTCTGTAATCTGCTATGTAGCTTTTAGTGCACGGAACAGGTCTGAAAAGTTAAAGCCCATGTCAAACTGAGTTATTTTCTCTCAGAGAAAACACTGCTGCCAACCTAGCTGAGACACCATTGTAGTCACGGCTTTTATTCTGTTATTTATCCACATCACTATATAACACACTGGCATAAGGCCCACCTAGCACCCTCAGAGAAGGAGCAGCTTCCTCTGCTACAACCTTAATGCAGCCAGCTACCTCTCAGTCTGCTTTATTTCTTTAATCGAGACTCTTCTGGTAAACCGAACTGTAAAACATCTCCACTATGAGCGAAGCACACCATATGCTCTGTTAAAGTTTGAAAGAGTGAAAACAAGAGTGTTCACGCACATCTATGTAAATTAACTATGTTGATGGTAGTGTCCCCACGACAACATAACTAAAGGTTACCAGCAGGTGCATCAGGTTTCTGACAGAGCAAACTCTTTGTGCATCCCACTTGAGAAAACTGTTTTATTTACATTAAAGTATGTAAACATATTCCAGTAAACGCCCCCCAAAAAATAAAATATCCTGTAAATGAGCATAACAGGGACAACTGAGATACTATCATTAGTCTTAGCTTTTCTCACCTTGACAAGCTTCTTGCCCGTCTGCTGAAGGTACCAGGGATCACCTGACTCTTTGGCTATAATTGAAAGAGGGGGACGGGGGGATACATGTCATTTCAATAAAACATGTCAAAACAGGCAGCAGACATTACAAAAAAATCAAACCAGATCCCTGTGGCAGTTTTTCAAGTTGTCAAAACAGCTGCAGGGAAAACAGCTATGAAAAATCAGACCAGCATGTCATAGCATTCCTCCACCTCAGCTGGTACATTTGCTTTGGCAAAAGGGTGCAGTAAAACTTGCATATAGCAACCAACTCTCTAAATAGGCCAGCACTCACCAGTTTATTAAATTAAATAAAATCGACAGCTTCCCCTCTTGGATTCCCCTGATCACATCAGTTGGCATAGACAATTCTTTAAATAAGCTGTGCCTGTATCTCAGGCACTGATAACTTCCTGCTCTATGGATATGCAGCTTAACTTTAGTCAATACCTACACCCAAAGTTTAGAAATGCACATAAATACATTTTATGTTAATGTACAACAGGTATAACAGGTGATCCTCCACATATTAATTGCCAGAGTGTAACAAGACACAAATATCCACAGTTCTGTATGAACCCAGGCTGCACTACTGCAACTAAATCTGAGCATCAACAATATAAATACTTTCTGATGTGTAAGACATGTCCTCAGGACCCAGACGAGCAATTGTCTGAGCTCCACGTTAGTCTTCACATTCCCATGAAGGAAATACTGGCACCGCAAGGATGGGATCATCACTGGATGTACATAAATGACCATATACACACACATTACTCACTCTCTTGTTCCCAAAGGTTATAAAAGTCTCTCTCTGGGTTGTTGTTGGCCTGTGTTTCTGCCTTCTTGACCATCCTGTCGACAGGCTGTCTGTTCAGCAGCCGTTTCTGGCTCCGTGGGACCACACCTTTGGCTGCCAGCTGCTCCACCCTCTGGGCAGCGCGACGAAGTTTCTTGGCATTCGGTTTCTGGTGGGCAAGCACACTGGTGGGGGGAGGAAGCAGAAGAGATGAGTATTTGATTATGTGAGGAAGAAGGACGCAAAAGAAATGGTGGAGAAGTGTTGAAGCAGAATCAGGACCACGCTGTTGGTGTGTTTTTATATCCTCAGATCCCAGGACACTGTTCACATAACAGGATCCCGAGCTCCTGTGTGCTTTCTTCACATTCCCATTAAGGAAATACTGGGAGCGCAAGGATGAGATCATCACAGGACACACATTAGGGTAAATAAGTATTATTCGGATTTTTATGTTTTACAAATCATCAGCTTTGACAGTCAGCATCTCTTAAATTTCTCCTGATACACTACAAACGGATAAACAAATTAACATATCCAGATACATTATTTGTCATTAACATTGACTTTTGACTAAACTGACTGACAAAATAGCTGAGTACATTTTCAGTAACTTGGACACAAAATTTCCATTTAATGATACATTTAAATGCTGTCAAACCTATTCCCAGTATCATAATAAATAAAACTCGAGAGTTGAGAGTTTTGCCACCATTCCCTCAAACTAACAGACTAGCAAGCTGACACATAATGCATAACATACTGAACTGAACCCACCCAAGGAGAGAAAAATAATTCAAGTTCATTGTGCATTAGCTTCTGCAACACCCTTAGAGTTAACCATAGAACACATTCAAGGAGGCGCCAGTTTAGCTCACAGGTCAAAACCAAATGCAGGGGCCTGGGTTCACCTCGAACCCAAGGCCTCCCGCTGCATGTTTTCCCCCACTCCTGTCTATTCTTCACTACTATGCCATCTAATAAAGGCAAAAAAATTCCAGAAATACAATGTCGGGAAAACAAAGAACAGATTCAAGGACCAGGAGTCACGAGGAATACTCACTCTTTAGGCGGTGCAATGAGGGAGTCATGCTGGAGGATCAGGTCTATCCTCAGAGGACGTGATGACCTCCCTTTCCTCTTCTTCCTCTCAACTGGTTCTGCTGCTTCTTCACAGAGGAAATGGATCAGTCTGATTAACAAACATGCTCAAATGCAAACATACAGTTTTTACAAAAGCATACAAATAAAAGGACAGAATATAAAGGGATATATAGGTTACAAATTCCTTTAGATGGCAGGGAAAAAAATGTATTTACCTTTCACTTCAGCTTTCTTCGGCTGTCCAGCATCCAAAAAGAACAAACTGTCGTCTGATTTCTCAGACAGCAGACCCCTAAAATCCAAAAAGATGCAATTATATCATTACAAAACTAACAATTATTTAACAGTTTCCCGTTAAATCTGTTACTCTGTTGATTAATTGTCCAAGTTATTGTTTAACGGGTGGGACAAAGTCTATTACAGGTTGAGAGACCAAATGTTTGCCTTTAGCTTGCTGTTTTTTTACCCTCAAATTTAAGAGTTAATATTGATAGTTAATATTTTCCCTACAAAAGACTTGAATCGCTGCCCACAAGCAGTGAACTGAAGCGCGCGCGGTCAGGTGAGCATAAATACTCATATATAGTATCATAGATAAAGGCTGACAATTTCCATTTTTAACAGTAAACTTCTTTTTCAAACACGTCCCACTGACTGCTAGCTCACCCCGTGGCCCTCTCCTGATGTCTGACGTCTTCTAAAAACTCCTCTACGTCCTGCACGTCGCTGTATTTGTTCCAGTTCTTCTTCTTATTCTTGTTGACGCGTTTTCTCCGCCTGCTGACCAAGTCTACCGGAGCTACTTTGGGATTTAAAGTTAAAAACCCCGGCTGCGATACCGCCACGCGTTTCAACCTCCTGGCAGCCGCCATGTTGGAGGACTAGAAGCGCGTTTCTTCTTCGTTTAAGCGCTGGGGCGATGGTGGTGGCGCCACCTACAGGACTGACAGAGTAAACGTTAATAAATTTGTTTTATAACTTAATAAAAAATAGTTTTGTTTTTCACTTCATAGTTTGCAAGATTAAGGTAAGATTTTTTTACGTACCACAAACAGCATAATGTAGAACTGGATGTAAAGTAAAATTACGTTTTATATATATATATACATATATAGAGAGAGAGAGATAGAGAGAGAGACAATTATTATGTTGCTTTTATATTTTTTAATTTAAAAAAAAATTAAACTGTAAATATTGTTATAAAATGCTTAAAGACTGAATATCACTTCTTCTGTATTCCCTCTTGAATGCTGAGTTTTCAGGCTCCCTTTTTCCCTGTAAGGGGCATTTGATTTTAACTCTCCAATAATTACTTTTAACTCAGAAAAAGCTCAATAATCAGGTTTTAGGTAAACTTGTTGCCGGTGGTTGCAGTGAGGGTGATGATACAGTTTTTTATCATGTTACAGCATGTGTGGAGCATGTTTTTCCCAGGTGCATCATGGGAAACGTGTCTCCTCTTGCTTTCATATGTTCTTTTTCCTTTTTTTCTCCTCCCTTCGTTTTATTGCGAGAACAACGCTTAAGAGACTCAACAACACATCCCCAGTTTTAGGCGGCAATCTGTGACCAAGTTTTCAAAGGTGAGTATCACTACTTGAATAAAACTCCCTGCTATATTTTAATGTCAAGTTAGTTTGGAAATTATGTGTTTTTTCCGTTTATTTTCGACGAAAAAGGAACCGCAGGGCAGTCGAGCTATTATGTGCCTGCTCGGGGAGTGAGGGACCTAAAAAGCACTTGTGATCCGGTCGAATTTGACTCGGAAATGCGCCTAAAGTGAGGGGTCATCTGACTAAATATTGTTCATCAATCGATCCTCTGACTTGTCTAGTATCGTCCTCGAAACGTATATTCCACTTTCATGTCGCGGTTTTTATATTCTTCCGTCGTTTTTATCGTCACCCTCTTCGTTTGCTACAGCGATTTTTTCCTTCCCGTTTACGTTCTTCAAGCCAAAGTAGCCAGCCATCATCTTGGGTGCGCTAGTTTGCCAACGCGGGGCCGCCGGGGTGGGCGGGATGGTCTGGTTTTCCTTTAAAATAGCTCATTTTGAATGAAAAACGCGTGACGCGTGAGGAAGCGGAGAGCCCATTATGAAGAAACGAACGAACCCACGTTCGGTACGCAAGGGGCGAGGTTTGTCCGGGAAACCCCGCGCTGTGAATGGTTGACAGATTGACTATGTCCCGCCCCGAGGCGCAAATCCAGAATGTTATTGGATTACCTGATAAAGAGCTCAGTTTTGATTGGATACCCATGCTGTCTTTTTTTTTCTACAGCTATTGCATAAGCCACCTCGGGTATTAGAAAAAGCTCCCGTGGAAGAGTGGAAGCTGTCATGTTAATGTAAACTTTCATCATTGTAAATACAGCCAGATAATTAATTATTATTCGCAACCTGTACACATATTCTGCATTCTGAGCCAAACGTTGCACATGTAAAATAAACCTTGTCTTTTAATTAATACGACATGCAATAGCTGTTTATAATACCTTTACTATTGCTGTAACAAAAGAATATCCCAGATTCGGGCTGAATAAAGCAATAATAATTATTATTATTAATACACCCTTTTTCCCTTACTCTTCTTCAGGTGATCTGTAGTAGCCATGGCCCGTACCAAGCAGACTGCCCGTAAGTCCACTGGAGGTAAAGCTCCACGAAAGCAGCTGGCCACCAAGGCTGCTCGCAAGAGCGCCCCTTCCACTGGTGGTGTCAAGAAGCCCCATCGCTACAGGTGAGAGTGTGCAGTTAAAGAAATATGAACAGGCATCCGTCATCAGCTCAGAGGCAGCTGTTGTGTTGTTGCACATGCTCACTGTGAGACAAAGCTGACTTGCGGTTCAGTTTAATTTATGCCTCTCCTCCCCAGGCCGGGTACCGTGGCTCTGCGTGAGATCCGTCGTTATCAGAAGTCCACTGAGCTGCTGATCCGCAAGCTGCCCTTCCAGCGCCTGGTGAGGGAAATCGCCCAGGACTTCAAGACTGACCTGCGTTTCCAGAGTGCAGCCATCGGAGCTCTGCAGGTCAGTGTCGGTCTCTCCCCCCCATTTAACATTTTTTGTCATTTTTTTTCATCAAAATGCTAATCATGTTTTATTTTTGTGCCACCTGCAGGAGGCCAGCGAGGCTTATCTGGTGGGTCTGTTTGAGGACACCAATCTGTGCGCCATCCACGCCAAGCGTGTCACCATCATGCCCAAAGACATCCAGCTGGCACGTCGCATCCGCGGAGAGCGCGCTTAAAATGCTTTGATTTATTACACGCTATCCTCTTGTCCTGTCACCGCTCATTTCCTTTTCCTTCCTCTATACTTAGTAGTTTGGTTTGAGGTTCTCTATATATATCATGATTGTGATAACCGTAAATGTGTGATCATGTCTTCTTTGGTGCTACCAGTAGCAGTTTTTCCTTAGAGGTATCTTCATGTACTTTGAATCACACTCATCTGTTCTAATTAGTGAGCCGCAGGAATACCTTATGACCTCTATGAATAAGATGTTTTTGCAAACCAAGAATAGTGTATGATCTGAAATGGGAATAGGAATTAGTATTAAGATTGAGACATTTTCATCTTCAGATGGATACATACATTGATATAATGGGTCTTCTGATTTTTCTTTAAAAATAAAATTAGAAATTTGTTGTAAAAGTAGTGAGTTTTCTTTTGCTTTTTTTTTTTTTTTTTACAATAATGGTGTATTTCTACTGTTGCTGTTTGATGTATCAAGATTAAAAGATCGATTCTGGTTGTCAATTGGAGACGTCATTGCGCTGTGATGACACTGCATGGTTTGACGGACTATGAGCGGCGTATATGTAGCAAACCTTTGTTGATCATATTTTACTTTTCAGCCACGTTTATCATGTCCAGGTAATGTTATGACTTTTTGTTCCTATCTCAGGTTGATATGATAACCTTTTTTTTTTGTTTTTCTACTGTGTTCTTGATTTATGTTTCAGTCATTTTTAAGAGCAAAATATTTGTACTCCAGAATTCACATACAAACATAATAAACAGAATCTTGTGGTTAAATAAGCTGTTTAAGTGATCGTATTTGCAAGCAAGTTAAAGACATCCAGTTTTACTTTTATGCATATATTTGTAAAGGTTCTGCAAACCTGAAGGGAAAAGTTTGGTGAAATATATCTATGTACACACACAAAGTATGTATAGAAATCAAGGTAAATATGTTTACATGCTTTTTTAAATTGTAAATTCAAACATTAGCAGTGATTAGTATAAATTACCCTTAATAAATGTCTCAAAATTCAATTCAAAAACCACTGTGTGGTTCAGAAGCCACACAGCCTCTGAACAGAAAACCCTGCAGCATATAGTGAAGGCAGCTGAAAAGATCATCTGCACCCCACTCCCCTTCCTCCAGGACATCCGCAACACCCGCCTCGCCCTCAGAGCAGCCAGCATTGTGGTCGACCCCAGCCACCCACCCCTAGCGCAGCCTCTTCAGTCTCCTGCCATGAGGGAGGAGGTTTAGGAGGAGCCTAAGAAGTCTCTTCCACCAGACTGAGCAACAGCTTCATCCACCGGGCTGGCAGGAAGCTGAACTCTCACTTCTGCTGCAACCCTCAGCACCAGCCGCTTTACTTAGTTACAATCACTGCATTGCTGCTATTACACCAGCTGCTGTATATTACATTGTGAACAATTTACCACTATATTGATGTGAATAGGGTACTGCCACAGAGAAAGATTGTGAATATTTTAGTTACTGTATATATATTCTGTATATTTTGCGTATTCTGTGTATATTGCATATATTTGCACACCGTGGGTCATGAGAAACATAATGTCAGTTCTCCGTCTGTGACAATAAAAGTTGAGTTGAGTTGAAAAACGATACAGGACACTTCTTTTTACTTTTTAATTTATTTCTTTTAAAAATAAATAAATTATATTTCTAATATGGGACATTTTGGCCTGTCACAAGTAGGAAACTCCGATCCTGATAACACAGTTCGGTTTAATTTGTTGCTCCTGCGTTTTTCCTACGGCACCCGAACGCAGCGTGAGCACTTAAGTATTCTCCATTTAGTTTTACCGACATTTAAATCTCCAACTTTGCTCAATAAAACCGGACGATCCGTGGTCGCTCTCGGGTAGCACCTGTCACACCGACGGTAAGCGCAAGAGTGCTGTTAACGCCGTTGCATTGTGGGACACATGATTGACGCGGCGGCCATTTTCCCGCTGGACGCTGCTTCCCATTGTGGATACGAAGAAGAAAATACAGCCAAGCGACACTTTTCTCTCCACTTCCCCTCTCGGTAAGCATTTTGAAATATGGCACCTTGTTTGAACCTGAACGTTGTAATTTTTTTGTTTTATTAAATAGAATTTACAGTTAGGTTTAACAGAAGGGGGAAAAAGCTGTTTTCGTCGTGTGAGAAAATAACACACACGGCTGTCGGAGCGGCGATGAGTACAGGCTCCTCCGCAGCCGCTCACAGGAGGAGAAATCCTGTTTCAAATTATCCGCCGGTTCAGCTCGGTTCTACGCAGCCGTTAGGGGCCGTTCAGCATTCCTGTGTTCACCTATGAGTTCCTTAACATGTACTCTCTCTCGTTTTTTCGTTTTTCGATTCGCTGGAGCGGCGGTTAGATGTAAAATTGAAGTTGTTTATGTGCTACTCGTTTGCTCTTCTGCCCTGAGTCTTTATCCCGTTTGCGCATCAAACCGCCGCCATCATCAGAGCGAGGTGGGCGGACCTCAGCAACAGTGGAAGGTAGCTGAGGAGCCCGCCCACTTTGTAGCTTCTGTCTACTGGTTGGCTAATTTGTTGTATTTTTAGGTACGTCAGCCAATAGTATCGTCTAGCAACTTTGATTGAAGTTTGTCTGGCTGATCGCGAAAGGGTACTGTTGTTTATTTACTGGAAAAGTTTACTTTAATCAAAGTTGCCTATACAGACTTAAATGCTGTGATAGCTGTGATAAATAATTGCCTAAATATAATTTTAAATTAGCATCATTGAGCAGATGTTCTCCACAGCAAATAGGAGCACATTAAAAAAATACAGTACTAACAGTTTTCCAGTTACTATATTTGCATTATTGGAGCCATTTAAGCATTTAATGCATTTTTCTTTATCTTAACAAGAAAAAGATGACACAGAAAAATAAAATGTCATTTATGAAATGTCTTTTACTAATTCAACCAAAGTAGTCACCCTTTCTCCTACTCTTCAGGTGATCTGCAGTAGCCATGGCCCGTACCAAGCAGACAGCCCGTAAGTCCACTGGAGGTAAAGCTCCACGTAAGCAGCTGGCTACCAAGGCTGCTCGCAAGAGCGCCCCTTCCACCGGTGGTGTCAAGAAGCCCCATCGCTACAGGTGAGGCAGGCAAAAACAGCCAAGAAGACATTCCCAAACATAAGTTCTCTATTTTATAATTATAGGGACACATATCCTTAATTTATCCAGTTAAAAATCTAATTGAGATTTAAAAGCTCATTTTAAAGTGAGACCTGGCCATACATATGAAGAAAAGCTGAAACCAATCATCAATTTTTTTCAAACTGCTGTACGGGTCTTTGTGTTTTCTCCAGCCTATCTCTAAAGTCTGCTGTTGCCAAAATGTATTTAGTGTTGCACATGCTCATTGTAAGTCAAAGCTGGCTCCTGTTTAATTTGTTTCACTCCTCTCCAGGCCGGGTACCGTGGCTCTGCGTGAGATCCGTCGTTATCAGAAGTCCACTGAGCTGCTGATCCGCAAGCTACCCTTCCAGCGCCTGGTGAGGGAAATCGCCCAGGACTTCAAGACTGACCTGCGTTTCCAGAGTGCAGCCATCGGAGCTCTGCAGGTCAGTATGAAGTGGGGCTTTCAGGAGGAGTATCTTTCTGAAAATTTTGTCAAGTAGCTTCAAAGATTTCCTGCTCACACACAAAATTGGATAAGGTACCTGTGTCTGACTGTTCATGCATATTTCCTTCTGTAAACCAAAGTATTACCAGGATAGTCTAATAAGACCAGACCTCTGTCTAAATAAAGGCATCCCCTACTGGACCATTGGTTATAGCATGCTAGCAGGGTTATTTTCTAAAGCTGGCCAGTTTGAATAAATGTGTGTAATGTGTTAACTCACACAATATTGCCATTTAATCCGCTGTGCAGTCAGAACCTAAACCTTTTCTGCCACCATGTGAAGTTCAGTTGAAGCTGTGTGGTCAGTGTTGACAAAACAAGAGAAAGGCAGTGTTACTTTAAGCACTTTTTAAAGCAGAAAGTACACTACTGTCTTATTGGGCTTTTTCTTTCTTTTCTGTGCTGTAAATGTGACTAAAACCAAAATTGCTAGTGTGAATTTTGTGGTTATTTTTTAACTGTTATACTCTTAAAATATAGTGGGCCTCTATATCATATCAGTCAGATGTGCACACACATAGTTGTCTAGTACCTAGTTTTATGTGGCAAAATGAATGATGTAATCCAAAAGTAATAAAAATACCAAAGCCAGAAGTGGTGAATCAACTGATTGTTTCATTTCTGCTGACAACTGTTGCATTTCTTCTACTCTGCAGGAGGCCAGCGAGGCCTATCTGGTCGGTTTGTTTGAGGACACCAATCTGTGCGCCATCCACGCCAAGCGTGTCACCATCATGCCCAAAGACATCCAGCTGGCACGTCGCATCCGTGGAGAGCGTGCTTAAGTGCTCTCTCTCTCTCTCTCTCTCTCTCTCTCTCTCTCTTTCTCTCTCTCTCTCTCTCTCTCTCTCTCTCTCTCTTTCTCTCTCTCTCGCTCCCTCTTGATCTTTCTCCTTTCCACCACTTTCTGTCCTTCCTTCACCTTTCTGCCTCTCCGTCCCTCTGCCCCTCACCTGCCCTCCTTCCCTGTGTTAGTAGTGTGTAGAGGAAAACTGATTATATTATAATTAAAGTGTATAGTCGTGTTTTTCTTAGTGCTCTCAGCAGCAAACTTCTAGGGTACTCTCTTTTTGTGCATGTACCGACTCTTTGGTGATGAGATCTCCTCAAGCACACATTTCCTAGTTTGCACTGTTTCTAACAGACTCTGTGAGGGAGTAGGTAAAGTGAGGAGAAACACAGGTAGAACAATGCAAATGTGGGAGGGACAAGCAGGAGGAAAGGATGGCTATTTTTTCTGCTGGGGGGACTCTGGTCTCCTTTCTGCAGGGTGCTAGAAGAACTTGCCTCTTCCTTTCGTCCTGCTTCCTGTCCTGCCAGCCTCCGCTCAGATATGGTTCGATTCTGCTCCGGAGCGCCAAACCTGGATTTTCTGTCCTTGTATGTGTCTGCATGAGTGTTGGCTCTGATCACCACAGCAAATTGTATACAGTTTATCAGCGTTTTGGGGAAGTAGTTTTATGATCACCATATAGATCATTGCTGTTATTCATCGTGTTGGGTTTTGTCTTTCCAAATAAGTCTCGCACTTGGGATTTTTTTTTTTTTTCTCAAACTATTTGACACAGAGTTGGGGGGGGCTGAAACAGATTAAAACAGAACAAAAATAAAAAGCAGATTAAAAAAATTTTTTTTTACTGAAATGTGACGCTACTGACTCTGACTGACACCAAAGTTTGATCATCTTGTAGACACTCTTGTAGAGTTTAACCTCACCTGTCTGTTTGTTGTTTTCAAATTGGGTTCTTCAAATTATTTAAAGCCAAAGCTTAAGAGCTCAAATTGTGTCAGATACTTTTTTAGCAGTGGCACGTTTTTTAATACTAAGACCTTTTTATAGCAAAGGCTCAACATGGTTTATAATGTTCTTTAAAACCAAGAGTTCTCAAAGTGTAAAAATTATTTTTCAAATAAAACGACTGATTAAAATGTGAAGAATATTCTAAATCAGTATTGAATGACTAATAATAGTCATGTTTCCTGTATACGTCCCCCCTGTGCTTATATTTTTTTCACTCTGGATCAATTGATCATCCTTATACAGTTTCTCAGGTTGACTTATCATCCCTTTTAACTTAATTTTTGTTTTTGGGTTTTTGGTTTTGTTTTTTGCTTTGAGCTTCTTTTTTTAAATGTTGATAATGTTTCAATTAAACAATGTTTGTAATTTCCAGATTTGTCATATAAGGTGGTAATAAATGGATGTTACACACACTCCTCTGTGTCTGTGGTACATAAATACATGCAATACATTACCGTGGATTTTTTTTATACATGTTCATAGAAAGAGGGAAACTGTTCACTTACCCATAACCTTTTACAACAGTTTAGCTGCATTGCAGAAAAGAGACCGCATTTGGGCTCACAGTCTACATGTAAACTAATTGCACATATATAGAGGACTAAACAAAAAAGAATTCCTTAAAGAAAACATGACCTGCATAAAGTCTGATTCTGTCACAATAACAACTAGAATTAGCGCTGGAAAAAGTCTTGTTTAAAGCCTGTCTGTACTGTTGGCAAGCTTTAAATATTAAAAGAAATACTTTAAGACTATTCATTTTCATACAATGATAAACTGCACCCCAAGATATGATCGCAAACTTAAAAGCATGTGTTTGAAATGAGCTTTAAGTTCATTTCATTTCAGGTTCAGAGTATCTGGAATGAACCTTATATTACTGTAATGGCAGTGGCACCACTAGATGGCACTACAACCCAATGTTTGTAAACTTACACCCAGAATGCGTTTGTTGTGAAATTGCAATGAGCTTATATATATATATATATATATATATATATATATATATATATATATATATATATATATATATATATATGTATATGAATTGCATTTATATTTTTTGCATCTGTCCTATACTACTATGATTACCCAAACTTACAAAAAAACTGACCTAAATTTCAATTATATCATCAGTTTTCAGTTTTTTGTCCACTAACAGACACACACACACACAAAAAAAAAACCACACATGCAGGGGCGCACACACACACAAAGATGCGAGACTCCCTTCCTGGGTTCACATCACTCCCCTCATCAGTGTTGCATTTCATCCTTCTACTCCCTTGATTAAAAGGGATAAAGCCATGCCCTCAGCCATGTTCATCACAATAAAATAGGCACACATCGCCCATGTCGCTGCATGTCACTGTGACCTCAGCTATACTGATTACAAAGAGACGCGCACAGACAAACAAACATCTAATCAAACACCAGCCTTTAATCCTGTTGTTTTGACCAACTACTGTACATTGGTGCGGACTTACGAACATGTAACAATGTGCACCCACAAACCCACAGACGAGCGATCGCGTTTGGGCACCACGTCTCTGTCTGGTGTCACTTCTAATCAACAGTTCACATGATTTTAATGAGCAAATAGTGTTTCAATAACTTTCATACAAGACACAGTGATTTATTTCTTTTTTCCCATGAGATTTGCATTCTTACAAAAACTACTCCATCTGACAGGATTCACTTTTTAGTTCAGTCCAGTGGAGTCAGACTAAATGTAACAGGCTGTTTATTCGTTAATATTAAAACAAACAAATTCATATTATTCTCCACCTAAGGCTGTATTCCACTATCTTTCAGTGTTAAAGTACATTCCAGTTGGAAAACATGGAGTGGGATATCATGACTAGTTTTCACAGTTTTCTGTTATCTTTTATCTTTTTTTTGGTGTCCATCCATCCATCCATCCATTCATCCATCCATCCATCTTCTGCCACTTATCCAAGGCCAGGTGACAGGGGTATTAAACAAAGAAGCAGAGACCTTCCTCTCCCCAGCCACATCCTCTGGCTCACCCAAACACCAAGGCATTCCCTGTGATCTCACTAGCATGTCCTGGATCTGCCTTGGAACCTGCTCCTGGTAGGACATGCCTGGAACACCTTGCCCAGGAAGCACCCAGGAAGCTTCCCATTCAAATGCCCAAACCATCTCAACTTGCTCCTTTCAATGTAGAGGTGTAGTGAACTAGCCACCCTTTGGAGGACACTCATTTCCACCACTTGTATCCATGGTCTTATTCTTGCAGTCACTATCCAGAGCCCATCACCATAGGTGAGATTTCCCTTTTCCGGCTAAAAACCGTGGCCTCAGACTTGGAGGTGCTAATTCTCACACCCGCTGCTTTACATTCAGCAGTGAACCACTCCAGTGTGAGCTGGAGGCCACCACCTGATGAAGCCAACAGAATCACATTATCTGCAAAAAGCAGAGACAAGATCCTGAGACCACCAGATTTTAGGAACAGAATCAATGACAAGGAGTAGCCCTGGTGAAGTCCAGCACCCAACAGGAATTAATCCAACTTATTGCTGGCTTTGCGGACCAAGTTCTCATCACGGTCGTACAGGGACTGATAGGTTGGTAGCAATGGGCCAGACACCCCATACTCCCAAAGTGACATGGTCACATGCTTTCTTCAAGTCCATGAAACACATGTAGACTGGTTGTGCAAACTTCCACATACTGTTGAAGTTTGCACAACCAGTCTACATGTGTTTCATGGACTTGAAGAAAGCATGTGACCATGTCATGTGACCATGTCATGTGACCATGTCACATGCTTTCTTCAAGTCCATGAAACACATGTAGACTGGTTGTGCAAACTTCCACATACTGTTGATTATGCTCAAGAGAACAAAGAGCCGGTCCAGTGTTCCACAACCAGGATGAAAGCCACATTGTTCCTCCTAAATGTGAGGTTTGATCTTCCCTAGTAGTCTGGCATAGACCTTCCCAAGGAGGCTGAGTAGTATGATCCTCCTGTAATTGGATCACACCCTCTGGTCCCCCATCTTAAAGATGGGGGCCACCAACCCAGTCTGCCAATCCAGAGTCACCATCTCCATGCAGCATTGCAGAGGCGTGTCAACCAAGACAGCTCCACAACATCTTCAGGAATTCAGGTAGAATCTCATCCACCCCAGGGGAGTTGTTTAACTACCTCAATGAGCTCACCCCTAGTGATGGGTGAGTTGTCCCCTTCATCCCCAGACTCTGCTTTGTCTACAGGTGTGTCAATGGAATTGACAATATTGTCAAAGTATTCCTTCCACTGTCCAACTATATCCACAGTTGTCAGTCAGGAGAACCCTACATACACAATGTGAGTCGTGCACCGTTTTCCTCTCCTGAGTCACCTGATGGTTTGCCAAAATCGCTTCAATATCGCTCCATGGCCTCACTAAACTCTTCCCACACCCAAGTTTTGGCTTCAGCTTCTGCCAAAGCTGCACTCTGCTTGGCCTGTTGGTACCTGTCAGCTGCCTCTGGAGTCCAGCTCGGTAGGGCTCCTTCTTCAGCTTGACAGCTCCCTTCCATTCATCATCTGGTTCAGGGATTATTACCTCAATAGGCACCAATCACCTTGTGACTGCAGCTCCTTGCTGTATGGTCTATTTGGACTCAGTGTCTTCAGCCTTCCTTGGAATGCTGTCGAAGTTCTACCGGAGGTGGGAGTTGAAGATCTCTAAGAGCAGGGCCTCTGCCAGTCACTCCCAGCACACCCTCACTACACGTTTAGGTGCACCAGGTCTGTCTAGCATCTTCCCCCCCCACCTGATCCAACTCACCACCAGGTGATGATCAGTTGACAGCACAGCTCCTCTCTTCATCTGAGTGTCCAAGACACATGGCTGCAGATCTGACGAAATAACTTGCAACCTAGAGTGTTCTGGTGCCACAAGTTCTTATGTACAACCTTATGCTCAAACATGGTGTTCATTATGGACAAAGTGTGATTAGCACAGAAGTTCAGTAACAAAACACCACTCGAGATCAGGCAGACTGTTCCTCCCAGTCACACCCCTCCAGGTCTCACTGTTGTTGCCTATGACAGTGTTAAAGTCTCCCAGTAAGACAATGGAGTCCTCAAATGTGGCACCCTCGAGTACACCACCCAGTGACTCAACAGAGGCTGGGTTCTCTGAAACGGCAAACAACAGTAAGGACCCATTCCCCAACTTGAACACACAGGGAAGCGACTCTCTTTTCACCGGGGAAAACCCCAACATACAGGCAGTGAATGGGGGGATAAAGAATACCCACCCCTATCAACTGCCTCTCACTGAGGGCAACTCCATATTGGAAAAGAGTCCAGCCACTCTCAAGGAGACAGGTTCCAGAGTCCAAGCTGTGCTTTGAGATGAGCACAGCTGTATCTATCTGTTATCTCTCAACCTCACACAGTAGTTCAGGCTCCTTCCCCACCTCAGAGGTGACATTCCATGTCCCAAGTGCTAGTTCCAACAGCCAGGGATTGAACGTCAGGCTCTCCATCTTGACTGCTGCCCAACACCTCTGTGTTCTTATTTAAATTCTACCCTCAATCTCGAGTTAAACTGACAAAGTGCCCTGGCCTATATAGCAACTGACATTAGGTAAATGGTGATTGTTTTGATGCAAATATCAGCTGATCAATAGCTTTGACAAGCTTTCTGCTGGAAAGGTAACCACTAGGTAACTTTATATGTAGCTTTGTCTCTGCTTATGTATTTATATTAAAAAATGACTATCACCGGATGCATTTGTATTGGATTATTTGAAATATTCATATCAGTATCAGACTCAAACATCCCATGTTAGTGGCACAATAACCCAGTCTGTCCCAAGTTGCAGCACATTTTTCCCAGATTATACTGAAAACTGGCTTCACACAGTTACGCAGCTAATTATACATGAAATAATTTATTCTCTGGATGAAAGGAGAAAAAACAACAGCTAAAGCCTTGCTAATTGTTCACTGTAGGATTTCATGGCGGCATATGAAAAGAATTGTTTCTTTGAGGATTTGGACCTGAAGGTTGGCATGATGGCAGCAGGAGAGCCAGGACTTTATTGTTCTAAGCTGCAATAATGATGAATTATTATGTGGATTATTTGTATATGGTTTTTGCCACTGATTGCAATGTCAGCCTCTCTTGTTTTTTCTTTGTTCATTCAGCTCTAAAAGTGAAGAAGCATCGTGTGAAACTACTACTGCCCTAATAGCTGAGCATGTAAAGGACTCTGCATGTCCACACATTTAAGAGGTATGTCCACAGTTATTCTTCTTCTCATTTTATGCTTTTGTTCATGTGTGTGCTTCAGAGTGTACGCGTGCATATGTGTGTATTTGTATACAACTGTGCATTCACCTTCCCCAAGGTCTATGTAGTGGCGCTCCATCTGTGGCACTCAGGGGATTACAGCCAAGCTGTCTGTCTGCTGCTCAAAGTGCTGACAGTCAGACCAGCACCAGATTAACACAGTGCTGGGATTGGGAGGAGTGGGGGGTTGAGGAGAGATGGAGAGATGGGGAGTGGGCAAATGAGAGAAGTGGGTAGATGTTGAGGAAGAGAGAAAGATGTGTGTGTGTGTGTGTGTGTGTGTGTGTGTGTGTGTGTGTGTGTGTGTGTGTGTGTGTGTGTGTGTGTATGTGTGCGTGTGTGTGTGTGTTGGGGGGTAGGGGGCAAGTTGAGGGGCTCGACCCCAGATTAGAACAGAACTGGTACAGTGCATGTGTGTGTTAATGTGTCTTAGCTGGGGGAGGAGGAAGTGTATACATAGGACAGAAGGAGAATAAGGAAGAGGGACAGATGTATATGGTGGGTGAATGGGTGGGGGCCCAAACCTGACATAAAACTCAATCATAAAAGGCAATCAGGAATTTCTTCAGCAGTTTGCATGCTTTAAACAGACTGATTTGCTGCTGCTGAAATCTAAAGCCAGAAAATTTGTCAGACACGAGGTTAGAGGTGAAAAGTATAATATTCTCCAGCATGATTTCTATTGGATTATGTTACTGCAAGTCCAATTTACATACTTATAAAATCAGGGTTATAAGTTTGCATTCATATTCACATTATAACATATACATCCTATCTCCATCAGCGATCTTCTTTATCCAGACAATTTTTATTACAGTTTTGCTGATTTGAATTGCTCTTTAGTACCCTGATATACAATATAAAGTGGTAATGAGTTCCACCCTATCATAGCCCTGTAAATTGCGGTTTTCTCTATTTATCACTTGTTAGAAAACTTGTTACTTATCACTTGTTTGACAATGTAAACTTATTTTCTGTTGCAAATTGTGTTTGGTAAAGAGCTGCAATGCAGCTGGTTATGCAAAAGAGAATTTAAGTTCATAGCTTTAGATGGCTTCTTTAAACCTACTCTGCAGGTTGTCTACCTCTGGCTTGGAATTCAGCATTAGCGTTTCACCATATTTGGATGAGAGTGTAGTATGCTAAGTTAGGGGAGGGGTGGGCAATTAATTTTCCTAAGAGGCCACATGAGACTGTCGTGGAGGGCTGCACCAGTAAGGTGAACTTAGTTCTACTCATTATTACTTTTATCTCTTTATAAGCTTATTAGTGCAGCCCTCCACAACAGTCTCATGTGGCACCTTTGGAAAATTATTTGAGCACCCCTGAAAGGCTAGCCAGCTTGGTTAGCAAGCTGCATTTATAAACTGCAAAGATGCCAGGCACATACATGCATATAACTGACAGACGAACAAAAAAATAAAATAAATTGAATTTCATTCACCAAAACTGGAGCATAAACTTCTTGGATGTGCTGTAACCCAAAGCAAGACATACAGTATTATTTTTCAGATTATTCCACTTAAAATTGGTCTTCAGGGTCCAGTTGAGTGGAACTACCATCCACCCATTAGTAATGCCAGCCATACCCCTAACTTCAATGCATAAAAAAGTGTTATTAGTGAAGGCAAACATCTGCCAGCTACCAGACAGTACTTTCCAAATGAACTGCCTATTCATTCATGCAATAAATGCTTTTTTCTTACAACTTCACGACAAGTAGGTGACATCAAATCGAGGCTAGACTGGTTTTAACCTCGCTTGTCCTTGTGAAGTCCAGCTGGGATGTCTGGGAGGAGATGGAAAAGACACTGGGATTCTTTGTGTGTGTGCCTTGGAGGTTGTAGTTATGGTGAGAGGACAGTGAGTGGGTTAAGACTAGGCGAGTGGACCACAGAGATTACTGTAGTGTACTAGTGCACCACAAAGAGACTGATGAGTGGGGAGCTGAGGAATTGGAATGGGGGTTGTGGGGGTGGATGTGGTTGGGAAATGCTCCCAGGGATTAACTGTGGTCTCCCATTAACACAAGCTGGTAGTCAGCTAGCAACACAGCAGGGTTCAGTGCAGACACACACACACACACACACACACACACACACACACACACACACACACACACACACACACACATGCTGACGGGAAA
The DNA here is from genome assembly GCA_024447675.2 of Pterophyllum scalare. Taxonomy (NCBI): domain Eukaryota; kingdom Metazoa; phylum Chordata; class Actinopteri; order Cichliformes; family Cichlidae; genus Pterophyllum; species Pterophyllum scalare. The sequence goes on from JAMQGT020010467.1 coordinate 22,135, forward strand.
CAAAGACTTTGACGTGACAAGGAACAGAGAAGAACTGAGGGTTTAAATACACACAATTAGGGGAGAGACATCAGGGAAGAACAAGTGAACCAAATTAGATGAATGACACAAAGGGAAGCAAAACTGGACACAAAGCAGACGAGACAAGGGACTGTCAGAAAAAGAAAAAAACAGGAGGTGACCAACCAAGACACACTTGCACACTTGACAAAACATGGAAAAGCACAAACACAAAGGGATACAAGCATACAGACACTCAGATAGGACATGAAAGGGAGCATGAGACAGGTAAGGAAAACTAAACTCCAGATAATAAGAACAGAGAAATATAATACAGAAATACAAAGGTGAAAAACAAAAAGATAAAAAAAAACCCTCAAAAGTCCAAAACACAAAATGATGGGTCAAACCCCATGATTATGAAAGTCACCAGCAAAGCACCCCCATACCATCACACTCCCTCCTCTGTACTTCACAGTGGGAACTACACATGTAGGAACCATCCACTCACCATTTCTGCGTCTTACAAAGACATGGCTTCTTTGCAGCAATTTGACCATAAAGTCCAGGTGCAGTCTTCTCTGAACAGCTGATGTTGAGATGTGTATGCTACTTGAACTCTGTGAAGCATTTAGGTGGGCTCTTATCTGGCGTGCTGTTAACTTGCAGGTTTTGAGGCTGGTAACTGATGAACTGATCCTGTGCAACAGAGGGAACTCTTGGTCTTCCTTTCCTGGGGCGGTCCTGATGAGAGCCAGCTTCATCATAATGTTTGATGGTCTTTGTGACTGCACTCGAGGACACTTTCAAAGTTCTGGAAATTTTTCGGATTGACTGACCTTCATTTCTTAAAGTAATGATGGACTGTCGTTTTTCTTTACTTAGTTGAGTAGTTCTTGCCATAATATGGATCAGAACATTACTCAAGTAGGGCTATTCTCTGTATACCAACTCTACCACTGAATGAGAAGATGTGTCCAGACTTTTGACTGGTACTGTAATTCCTTGCCATAAAATGGCTCATCGTCTACTCAAAGGGCTGTCCTCACTAGATCATAATTTTCCAAACTATTTGGATGTCACAAAATCACTTGCTGAACTAAGCTGAGAAATTTTCACCCTTTAGCAGATGAATTTGTCTCCCGCTGCTAAGCTGTGCACTTTCCACACCCTGCACACCCATCCATCAGCCACTCTTGCTTTATCTTAAAGAAGGTTTCAGGGGGCTGGAGCTCATGGTACACTCATGGACTGCTCAGAGTTACCAATTAAGCTAGCATGCATCTGTCTTTGGACTGTTGTAGGAAGCTGGGTTACATGAAGAAAACCCAGGCAGCAACATACAGGCAGCACCGAACCACCTTCATACAACAGAGCAAAGATCAAACATTTCACTGAAAAAAAAAAGCATTGGGCTTTAAAACATTTATCCATTTACATCCTTGTTCATAGCTCCCAGTTAAGTTGCTGTGCAATACCAATGTGTCATTGTGTATGTGTGTTTGTGCTGGCTTGCATCGCTTAGGCCATGTGCTCCTCTAGTCACACTGCTACCATAAGCAGAAGGGGAGGGAGAGGAGAGCATACAGCCTGCAGACACATGGGAATGCTTGGTAGCCTCTCTACAGCTCCCTCCAATGACCAGTTATGATCTGCAGTTTCCCCACTGTGAATCTGACCAAAGACTCTCTCTCGCTATATATTTCCTGTCCATGTTTTCAGGTTGTTCACAAAGTGTCCGTTTTTCCAAATTAAATGCAACATCAGCTTGTAGTTCATGGTCAGTTATCCCAGCAGAGAAGATTGTGAAACAAAAAAATTCAAAAGCCAGCAAGAAAAGTGAAAAATATTGGAACAAAGACAATAAATGTTACTCAGTGAGGATGCTTGACTTAAATCTAAATTTCCTTTATTTAAAAAAACAAAACATAACAAGCCAATTCCCCCAAGACTGCAGTAACTTCATGTATTTCTTTATTTGCTTTTAACTACTTAAGAACAAAATAAGTCACTGTTATGACAGAGCAAAGACAAAAATGCACTGATTCTTTTAATGTAGAGAAAGCAGCTGTGGCATGTTTTACTTTTCATAGTGTCTATAAAGACAAACAGCCATGCAGTGTTAAAAGTGCTCTTTCAGGCCTCTATGTATTTGTACAGCTTAGACTATAGGCCCAGTGCCCATGGTTTGGCACTGAATAGATGCAGTTTCTTCATGAATTCTTCATATCTTCACACCGACACAGTAAATATTTACATGAGTGTGAGGCTGCCCGCTGTTCACAAACAGACTGGCTGTCGATGTGTTTTTGGCAGACAAACTGGCATGTAAATAGCCACTGAGTCACAGAGATGGAACAAACATGTTGACTTGTTGTTTCCAGAAGAGAGAGAGAGAGAGAGAGAGAGATGTGTGTGTGTGTGTGTGTGTGTGTGTGAGACTGATATTTTGTAACTTAATGGAGGCACCCCTGACCCCCACCCCTCCCGCTCCCACCACCCCATCAGTTTGTGATTGGTCTGCAGCTCCAGCATTGGGGATTAGGCCATGTTTCCCCACTTTACGTCCCCTGTTCCTCTCTCGCTCTCCTCTTTTCTATTTCTCTCTCCCTTTCTCCTGGCGTCACATGATCCATTACATCACGGGATTGAGGTCAGAGCTGGATTAGGGCGAGCTACGTGAGCGAGCGAACGAGAAAGGCAACACTGGAATTACTGAAAGTGAAGGAGGAGAAATCGGTAGGTGGTGGTGGTGGTTGATGTTGGGGGGGATTGATGAGATGGCCTATGGAGGAAGAGAGAAAGAGGGAGAGAAAGAAGAAAGACGGTTGGTGAGAGGATGAGACAAAGAGAGAGGAGGAAGCACAGGAAGGCAAAGGGGATAAAGATATGGACTGGGGTTTTAGACTAAAAGCAGAACTGAACAATTCAAAGGTCCAGTGGTGTCATGTGAGATGCTCAATTCAATTCAATTCAATTCAATTCAATTCAATTCAATTCAATTCAATTCAATTCAATTCAATTCATTATTCAATTCAATTCAATTATTCAATTCAATTCAATTCAATTCAATTCAATTCAATTCAATTCAATTCAATTCAATTCAATTCAATTCAATTCAATTCAATTCAATTCAATTCAATTCAATTCAATTCAATTCAATTCAATTCAATTCAATTCAATTCAATTCAATTCAATTCAATTCAATTCAATTCAATTTTATTTATATTGCACCAAATCACAGCACACAGTCACCTAAAGGTGCTTTATATTGTAAGGTAAAGACCCTACAATAATACAGAGAAAATCCCAACAAAGAAACGACCCCCTATGAGCAAGCATTTGGTGATAGTGGGAAGGAAAAACTCCCTTTTAACAGGAAGAAACCTCCAGCAAAACCAGGCTCAGGGAGGGGCAGCCATCTACCACAACTGGTTGGGGGTGAGGGAAGAGGGACAGGACAAAAGACATGCTGTGGAAGGGAGCCAGACATTAATAATAACTAATGATTAAATGCAGAGTGGTGTATAAACAGAGAGTGAAAAGAGGTGAGGGAAGAAAAGCACTCAGTGTATCATGGGAATCCCCAGCAGCCTAGGCCTATTGCAGCGATAGTAAAGGAGGGCCATCAGAATAAAACATTGGTAAAAATATTCCAGAAGATTAAAAGATGTGTTCACACTGCAGCAAGAATAACAGCAGGGAGCATAAATGTAAGAGCAAAGGTCAGTGGCTCATGGGCTGCATTAGATGTCCACCATCAGCCACAGACGGTACTGATGAGGGAGTCTTAGTGTATCAAAGTAGAGGCATTCTTAGGTAATGGCCACAAAAAAGGTTTGGCTGTTTGGCTGAGAACAATTGTAGGTAATAAAACATTAATAATCTAGGTATTCAACCACGTGCAAAGGCCAGGCAGTTTGGTAAGTAAGTGAACATTGAGTATAATATTTTATAATGAAGAGTTTGACTACAGTTTAGATGTTTACATACTGGGATTTAATGCAATTATTTTGTTACAACTTGCAAGAGGTAGATGCAGTTTTTGGAACGATTTTATAAAAACAGTAATAAAATTACAATTACCAAAAAATACACCACTGACTTTACATTTTCCAATATTCCTTTAATCTACATGTAACTACATTTATTATATACAGTGATCAAACATAACATTATGACCACCTGCCTAATATTGCAGGTGGTCATAAACAGCCCTGATCCATCAGCCATGGACTCCACTAGACGCCTGAAGGTGTGCTGTGATATCTGGCACCAAGATGTTAGCAACAGGTCCTTTAAGTCCTGTAAGTTGCAAGGTGGGGTCTCCATGGATCGGACTTGTTTGTCAGATGCTCAGTTGGATTGAGATCTGGGAAATTTAGAGGCCAACACCTGAAACTTACTGTTGTGCTCCTCAAACCATTCCTGAAACAATTTTTGCTTTTTGGCAGGGCGCATTATCCTGCTGAAAGAGGCCACAGCCACCAGGGAATACCATTTCCATGAAAGGATATACACGGTCTGCAGCAATGCTTAGGTAGGTGGTATTTGTCGAAATAACATCCACATGGATGGCAGCACCCAAGGTTTTGTAGCAGAACATTGCCCAAAGCATCACACTGCCTATGCCAGCTTGACATCCTCTCATAGTGTATCCTGGTGCCAGGGGGTCCACAGGTAAGCAACACACATGCACCAGCATCAACTTTTTTGGTAATTCAAGCTACAGAAGCTCATCTGCTGGACTGAACCACCCCACGGGCAGCAGTGAGCCTTGGCTGTCCATGACCCCATTGCTGGTTCACCGCTGTTACTTCTTTGGGCCACTTTTGATACTGCCACTGCAGACTGGAAACACCCCACAAGAGTTGCAATTTTGAAGATTGTCTAGCCATCACAATGTGACCTTTGTCAGACTCGCTCAAATCCATTTTTCCTGTTCCTAACACATCAACCTTGAGGACAAAATGTTCACTTGCTCCCTAATATGTCCCACCTACTAACAGGTGCCATGATGAAGAGATAATCAGTGTTATCCACGTCACCAGTCAGTGGTCACAATGTTATGCCTGATCAGTGTGTAACCCTAACCATAATCAAACTTTTAAATTGAAGCTAATTCAGAGAGCAAAAGAGACAGTTTTTACCCACAAAGTGGTTTAACAAAGTATTGCATTGTGTTTTAGGAAATACAGACATTTTTATACACCTTCCCCATTAATCCATTAATAACCCCCACCACCACCACCACCTCCACCACCACCACAACCACCACCACCAATTTAATAGAACAAACTAATATAAATTTAAATACATGGGTTGTTTTTACTACTTTGCAGTCAGTGACTCCCTGAAGTCTAGAATCCATGGACATTGCCAAATGCTGTGTTTCCTGCCTTGAGATGTTGCGCTAGGCCTTCAGTTCCACTGCCGCCACCTTCATTTGCTGCTTGTTTGTGGGTCTCTGCCTTCAGGAACTGAAAAGCATGCTCTGCTGGCTTGAGATCAGCTGACTGATCATCATTGTTCTGAATCTGAGCAGAAAGTATAGTCCTGTACACTTCAGATTCCATTTGGCTGCTTTTATCAGCAGTCGCATTTTCAGTAATGGGAGTTTGACTGCAAAATTTTTGTTAAACAACTCAAATTAAAGTTGAAAGTCTGCATTTCAATCACATCTTAAATGTTTAATTTAAAATCAAAACACACAAATCAAACACTGCAACTTGTGCACAGAAATGATGATCACAACAGTCTTGTGCTAGATGTGTCTTTATTGGAATATTTTCAGGGGTGCAGCGGGGCCACACCCCGAAATAACTCCCAAATTAATTTGTACTGTAACTCCATTAGATTTGTGTCTCTCTCTGGACGGGCTGTGATCAGCTGACCTGTGCTGCTGTGGATCCGCTGTTTGTTTTCTTTGGATTTAGCTACCTGCCTTGTACAGTTTATCAGTGTGTATTACATGAGCCATCACGGCTGCTTTCCAAACCTTGGCCAGCATAAAGCGAGTCTAAAGGTGGAATTTGTTAAGTGAGACTAAGGAGCATCTACAGCTTAAACTGAAATAAATGACTGCTGCTTTTGAACTAATCTAATAGCGATCACATCACATCGATACTCACAGCACTCCAACACTGTACACTGCTTTAAACAGTACCACAATAGTCAGATAGCAAGGTATATGTACAGTTCAAATAATATTTTTATGGTACCTGACATCTCACCTCCCATCAGAGGTTCTCAAACCAGAGCACATTTCTGCAGAGCTCTGACAAATTTAGTGTTATCACAGTGTTTGTCCTCATAAACAGGGCCTGAGCTCACCCTGCAATTACATGGCAGAGATCAGGGTGAACCTGTGAGAGCCAGACTGTGGATTAGACTACTGGCACAAAACTGGATCTGGGGTTCCTCCAGCATGCTGGCCAACAGATCTCAGTCACTCAGGTAAGAAACATAGTTACACTAGTGCCTGCTTGTATTGGAATGTTTGTGAGCAGTAACTTGTGAGATCATTATTCACTGTGAGGGTAAAAAACAGAAAGAAACCCTGGTCAGCAGCATCCATATTTATACTCTGCTTTCCTTGTAATATCTTCTGCCCGTTCTACTTTGACATGATGTTTGATGGACTTCATCTGTGTTATGCCATGTTTATTTTTTTCTTTTTGCAAGAGGTCAAAGTTTAATTAACGATACTTAATGTTCCATGATGCACTGGGCCTGCAACAGCATCTGTCACCGGGGGGAACATTGGAACCAATTTGTCATCTGGAGAGGGAGAAGGCTTTAATCCTGCCGATGAAAAGCAAAATGTCCACAGAAAGATGGACATAGAGATGATGAAGAGAGAGTGATGGCGTGGATGGAGAGGAAGAGGCGGACGAGGAGGAGGAAGAGGAGGAGGAAGAGGGAGACAGTAATCCCATCTAATTCACTTAGTGTTGCGCTGAGGGAGCAGGACACTAAGAGGATTTGGGACATTCTCTAAATTAGATCAGCAAGAATAACAAACTGCAAGGAGAGGTGGAGTGAAGGGAATGAAGGGGGCACACTGGGAGAGGTGGCAGGGAGGAAGGGTCAGACGAGGGAAGGTGGCATGAAGGAGGGAACATGTGAGAAGAAGGGAGGAAGAGAAGGGTGCAGAATGAGAAGAGGTAGGTTACATGCATCAGGAAAGAAGTCTAATGAAACCTCTGATGGGAGGTGAGAGCAGAAAGAGAGGCACAGGCACCAGAGAGGTACTGAAATGGGTCCAGAAGTGATGATGAGTAATGCACAGGCCATACACTACTGCTACCTGTTGCCTCAGGTTCAGGGATTTGATACATACTTTCACCAGCTACAAATACCAATTGCTCCCATAATCCAGACAACTGTTTCAGTGAAGCATATCATTAATCTGCAGCTCTAAAGTCTGACTTTTACTATTAGTGATATTAACTAGGTGTTAAGTTGTAATCTGCAGTAAAGCCCTAAGCAGAAGTGTATGCTGAGGCTGACAGTAGCTGGTTGATCCATTCATAGTGTAATACTGATCCTGTTACCACTGTTAGCTACAGATCACTCACTACTTACACTGCAGTACTATGTGATTTAGGAGCATTACTGCGCCTTTACAAATCTTATTAAATGATTAATTCAAAGTATTATTTTTTTTATGTTTTATGTATGAGCAAATTTTAAAATATGTCTGATATTGACTTGAGTAATGCTAATAACAATGGGGCAACATGGGGCAACATGGTGGTGTGGTGGTTTGCACTGCTGCCTCACAGGAAGAAGGTCCTGAGTTTGAATCCACCTTGGCCTTTCTGTGTGGAGTTTGCATGTTCTCCCTGTTTCTGCGTGGGTTTTCTCTGGGTACTCTGGTTTTATCCCACAGTCCATGGACATCTGCTTTATTCTCCTGGCTTCTATGTTTCTAGTACACCTCTTCAAGTGATTAACCAAGGCTGTGAGTCTTTGCTTGGCAGTTTCTAAGGCCTCAGGTGTAGACACCCCTTTCCTCATCACACCTTTCTGCACATATGTGCCTTCAAAGTAAAAGTCATGCCTCAGCACTCCAGCCAGTGTGTTTCCAAAGGTGCAGTTTTTACTTTGAAGGAAAACATTTCCAGTTTGTGTGTCACTTTCCAAAGTTTCAGTACAGCTCAGAAAGTAGCTGGACAGTGTTTTTAGATTTTTTTTAGGGCATAACTGGGTCTGTTTGCCGGAGAAAATGAGTAGCAATTATTTTCCCAGCCACTACCATCAAACTCCAGCAACCAGTCAAGGAATCCTCATTCTTCCGTGAATGACCAGTGCTTGCTAGATGGTTGTGGACCAATCTCTGTGCCTGTGTGACTGGGGTCTTATTCACTTGATCTTATATTGTCACCATAATTGTCACATGTCCAAAATGGCAGACAATTTAAAATAACATGGTATGAGTCATGTGTCTTCAAACCCCAACATCTGAACACTCCACAATACAAACCACAATTCAGTTCACTTCCGTTTTATTTATATAGTGCCAAATTACAACAACAGTCACCTCAATGTGCTTTATAAGGTAAAGATGCTGCAATAAAAACAGAAAAAAAACACAACAAGACCACAAGGCCAGTATATAAGCCATCAAGATAAAAATAGCTAAGTATACTTTGATGTAGTATACTATACACACTACATACTTAGATGTGTAGTACAGGAATTTCATCAATTATGTGTTGTCACCAATCGAACACGATGAGTTGTGCAATTATCGGAAATAACTTTGCAGTGCATCTGTTGAGCTAGCCACTGCACTTTGTAAACATTTGTAATATTTCAGGCCTCTGATGACACACAGTGCTACATTCTTCTACATTTAAGATGTTAAGTTCACATGCATCAACATTAAACTGTATTTTACCTGCAACGCCTGAAAAAAAATCTGCCATGGGTAGCCAGCTAGCTAGCATTGGCATCATCATCATCATCCTAATACTAGCTAACTAGCTGATGATGTATCCTGTTTCTGCTGGTTAAAATTTGTCTTGTGGTCCCTCCCTTTCTGCCAGCATCCGATATATTCTAACATAACTGAGAACTATGGCTCTGTGACTATGACAGTACTTAGGTTTCATCTGGATCACTCGTATGATACGACCTTGAGGCTTGAAAAGGGATTCATTCCCCACAGACTCCCATTTAAAGTGCCCAACTTCACAGTATTAAAAAATATGTTTACAGTCCAGTACAAAAACTGATTTGGTGTTTATGGATGGTTTCCCCTTCATAACACCAAGTTATCCCCATAGGTACACTATGGGAATATTATAAGGTATATACCTGGAGATAGCTGTCTGCTGGGACTTACCTCTGCTAATTACACTGCCTGGCCAAAAAAAAGTCGCCACCTGGATTTAACTAAGTAAATAGATACAAGCCTCCTATTGGATAATTACTGCATGGGCGATTATCTTTCAGCTGGTAACAAGTTATTTAACCCCAACTGGTGCGATGAGTTGCTTTACATTTCTTAAACACCATGTCGAAACCCACATCGCGTGGTCGTGGAAAAGATGTCAGTCTGTTTGAGAAGGGTCAAATCATTGGCATGCATCAAGCGGAGAAAACATCTAAGGAGATTGCAGAAACTACTAAAATTGGGTTAAGAACTGTCCAATGCATTATTAAAAACTGGAAGGATAGTGGGGACCCATCATCTTCGAGGAAGAAATGTGGCCAAAAAAAAAAATCCTGAATGATTGTGATCAGCGATCACCTAAACGTTTGGTGAAATCAAATCGAAGAAAAACAACAGTGGCACTCAGGGCTATGGTTAATAGTGAAAGTAAGAGCATTTCCACACGCACAATGCGAAGGGAACTCAAGGGATTCGGACAGAACAGCTGTGTAGCCTTAAGAAAACCACTAATCAGTGAGGCTAACCGGAAAAAAAGGCTTCAATTTGCTAGGGAGCATAAAGATTGGACTCTGGAGCAATGGAAGAAGGCAGGTGAAGTGATGCACCCATCATGCCTAGTGCCTACTGTACAAGCCTGTGGGGGCAGTGCTATGATCTGGGGTTGCTGCAGTTGGTCTACCTGACTGACTACCTGAATATACTGAATGACCAGTTTGTTCCATCAATGGATTTGTTTCTTCCCTGATGGCATATTCCAAGATGACAATGCCAGGGTTCATCGGGCTCGAATTGTGAAAGAGCATGGGAGCATGAGACATCATTTTCACACATGGATTGGCCACCACAGAGTCCAGACCTCAACCCCATTGGGAATCATGGTGATGTGTTGGAGAAGGCTTTGCGCAGTGGTCAGAATCTGCCATCATCACTGCAAGATCTTGGTGAAAATTTAATGCAACACTGGATGGATGCTGTAATCAAAGCTAAAGGCGGTCCAACGAAATATTATTGTGTGATCTTTTTTTGGGCCAGGCAGTTTATTACTGAGCCGGACTTCTCTCTGCCATGTTGGTACCTTTTGGACCATTTTAATGGTGTTATCAAATGGCATGCTGCACAATATGCACAATATGCGGGGACACAACGTACTTCAAATGTCTTGCTGTTCACGGACTTCTGGCAACAATTGCCTTACTAACCCGATCAAGCACAATTTCTCAGCTTTCAGACTCAGCTGTGGTGTTAACCAGCTGTCCACGACAGGTAAGGGCAGGTCACAGGTGTATTGGCAGCAATTGCATGGTATTAAAGGGTTAAGGAGTAAAATAACGAGTAGTGCAATGAATAATAAGTTACTTAACCTGCTGAGTAATTAAGTAACATACTGCATTACTTTTAAGAAAAGTAATGAGTGATGTGTAATACAGTACATTACCCCAAGACTGGGGATATGTTTGTGTCTGAGTTTCAGTTTGGTTAGTGAAATTCTTGTATTTTATTAGTATGGTACTAAATACTAATGAACTAATATGCATGCATAGCACTTCACCCTCTTGTCCAAGTTTGGCCACTTCTGACAGTAGAAAACCAGCACTGCAGTGGCCAAAACACTAATGATGAACTTTCAAGGCGCGAAGTCCAAAACCAATGGCTACATCTATCTTTTATTGTCTCTGTAGCTGTAGTCCAAAAATTCCAATTTTGCAGCATAAAAATTTTCCTTCTGGAAATTTATATATTTTTAATGCAATGGTTTGATACAATAGGTTTTAATTGTAGTAAGCTATCTTTGTGTGAGTCACAGGGATATCATAACACCATAATCTACTTTACAGCATCTGTCATTTTGATTTCAGCCATGAAGCGAGCAGCACCAGACAACTTCTAGCAGCAGTTTCCTGATAGCTGTTTTCTCATCAGCTTTAACCACTGTTACAAGCTTCTTCTATATATTAATGTAAGTCTCTGTTGTGGTTTGAATATGCTTCCAACATGTAGTTAGCACCTGGAAATGAATGCTATTAAAATATGTGTCCTATTGTAAATTCTTAGTCCACCAGTAAGCATGAATTAGCAGAATGCTAGTGGTAGCATTGAGGAAAACTAAAAAAAATATATATATATTTTAGCTGTTTACACCTATTCATAAGGGACGATCTTCTGCTGTGCCCCATGCTGGATTGCAGAAAATCTCTGTACAGTGGGATTAATATAAAGTGCATCTCTAGATTGTCTGGCCAATATGTCAACCATTAAAGTGTTCCACACTTGACTTTTAACTTGAACAATATATCTGTTATGAGTGGCTGCACTGCATCTGGGGACTCATAGAGCACTTCATGAAGCAGTGAAGCCACTTATGCAGTCCCTCCTCAAAAAAGCAAAAGTAAGCATGGAAATACATGATGTACCACTGCCTCTAAAAGTTTGTGTGTTTGCATCTCTGATTGGTAAAGATGTTCATTCATTTACATGTGATGTATGTACATGTGCAAGAGTCTGCATTCACCAATGTATGTTTTAACGATGCAACTGTACCCATGCCAGTACAAATTAATTGTTTGTATATATATGCGTGTGTCTGGGCGTGTGCTTGATGCATGTGTTATGGCGGCACTGGGATTAGGAATCGATTAAGAGGAAATTGGACTGCAGTTGGACAGGAGGGAGGGGGGAGGGAGGGAGGAAGAAGGGAGGGAAGGAGGGATGGTGGGGAGGCCGCTCAACTCTGGCAGCAGCAGCAGCCTGCAGCATGATTACAGTGTGCCTCCAGAGCAGGCCAGCCACCAGCTTGTTTGTAGGGGATTAGAGGGAGGAAAGAAATGAATCATATTTCTAAGTCCTGAGTGTATCCCTGTCTGTGTCTCTGTGCTTCAGTCCATATGCTGCCAATGGGGATTACAGGAGCACACTGCCTGCAAAGTACAGGACATCTATCTATCTATCTATCTATCTATCTATCTATCTATCTATCTATCTATCTATCTGTCTGTCTGTCTGTCTGTCTGTCTGTCTGTCTGTCTGTCTGTCTGTCTGTCTGTCTGTCTGTCTGTCGAATTCACTGTGCTCACAACATTAGTAACAAAAATCTGTTGCAGAATGAAGACTTTTGTACATCACAGCGTAGATTTTAATTTCAAGTGGAACTGAGTAAATGAACAACCACTGAAGTGTGTCAGTGACTGTAGTCTCATGCCCTGTTAATGAGCTTTTTGGGTTAGCCAGTGTTATGCTGTGTCACCATGGGGTTGAACCTAGCTCTGTGTTCTCAGGCTGAATCCCAGCCAGATGTCTCACTGTTACTGGGCAGCCTGAGGAATGAAGTACAACCTCAACCACCCTGTATTGTGCGGTAGATATGATTTTTTTGCCATCACTATGTTCCAAGACATTATCTGGTACCTTCTGTGCTAACCTTGAGATACCATGTCAGACATGAAGTTGAAACATATAGTGAAATGGTCTCTCTGGAAACTTAAAATTCAGTGCACCCTTTGCTGCAACATTTCCATCATCAAGTATGCACATTTCCCTTTCCTTTAAAGGTATTCCAATGTACTAATGGCCACTGGCTAGTTTGGCAGATTTTAAAACTAAATCTAAGAACCACTGCGTTTTTCTTGATGGTTCTGGATCATCCCTCATGTTCTTGGGACAGTCAGTTCTTAATTACTGTGCCGACAGCTCCTCAAGTTTTAAAACTGATACCCTGTTGACACTTCTTCCTGATCATTTACTCCTAAAGGTCCATTAAACAAGCATGGTTTTGTCCATTATCCACACTCCAGCAAACTTCAGCAACACTTGTGGTATATAGACCAACTTTATTATTGGACCCTGATGTAGGCCACTAGCTGAAACAGGCTGGTCAAACAATAAAGTTGTCATTTACTCCAAGTGTTGTGCCAGAAAACGTCTACTCTACAGCCTTATCCTCAAAGCGTACGTGCCTGAGAGATAACAAAAATGCCTGTTGTTCATTTTAGCGATCTAAGCCTAAAATTATTCCTGTTTCAGTGTCCTTTGACCCGTAGATTTGAATAGAGCAGTTGATTTTCTTTCCTAATGATAAAGCTTATTCATTATACACTACATGCAAAGTGATGCAATTTTAACTTTAAGAAACACATAGGTATGCTCTGTTGGATTTCTCTTCCTGACCATAACTTATGCTACCACTATTGTGAGTATGAAGTTATCCCCATCAGCTCTAGTATGACCGCTTGCCTGGAGCCCACAGCACTGTCTTTAATGGCCTTCTTTGATGGATATGCACCACTCTAGGATGCTTACAACTACATGTGTTACAGTTATTGCAATCTTTGCTGTGCAATCTTTACAAATGTGAACACAACTCTAAACCTCAAGAGAGCAACAGCTCTTCACAGCAAGCAATTATTTCCCTTAGTTCTTCTAATTCTTCTTATCCACAATTGTCAGAGTTGTGGCAGAGGAACTTTCTACAAATTTTCGACCTCTTTACCTCTGTGCTCACTGTAGGGGTATCTTTGATCTGTCCAAATACTTGATGTGCTTTGATCTTCACTTGCCCTCCAAGAAAATTCCCCTATCGCATCCTTCGTGCAATAGGGGAACTTCTCTGACTAGCATGTTAACAGGCTTGTCAAGCTCACACATGTAGTTCCACAGCATTATAACATCCTCTCAGAAAGAAGAGATATGCTTACAGAGCTTTCACGTCATGCTCAGTTTTACTGATGACCATTAAGGAGCCTTCTCCATATAAGTCGTGGAAATTTAATGCTGATTCCCAAAATGATCCTTTAGCAAAGACTAAGCCTTTCTGAATCCTCTGTCCAAGGCTCTTAAAGTTCCCATGGTCATCCTCTTGTGTACTGTCCAGAATAATAGAAACAATCTCCAGGGTTTCTGTTCTTGTTCTTACTACTATGTTCATTTGATTTAATGGCTGTTTGGTGCTGAAGTCAGTCATCATCAAAAAAATGTAATCTTCTTCCTCTTCAGTGGGGAAGAGGGACAGTATTGTTGGAGTAACACAGTTATTTAATTTTACTTTTCCATGGATGAGAAGATGATGTTCTTTCCACCATTGCTTGAAGCAGGTAATGTAGCAACGTCACAGACGGTGTCAAAGGGAGCTGTGGTGAGAGACTGGATTTAACTGTGGTTGGTATTATTGGTTTGGATTGGTAACACAATACTCTGGGAAAATTTGTCCTTTAGTATGCACAACCTCTAACTGTGGTACTAAAGGATCTGGATTAATCTGCTATCTCCTGCTCTCCTATTACAAAATACAGTATGACTCCATATTTTCAGGTTCTTTGGATATCTATCTATCTATCTATCTATCTATCTATCTATCTATCTATCTATCTATCTATCTATCTATCTATCTATCTATCTATCTATCTATCTATCTATCTATCTATCTATCTATCTATCTATCTATCTATCTATTAAGGGTACAACAGTAGTACTTTAGAGGCCACTGTTCCACTGAGAAACTGCTGAACCACTAAAGACCCTACCTTAATTTTGGCCATCCTTGCAGCAACACTGATTTCTAGATTCATATTCTTCTTTCCACTCCTAAGTGTTTGTCGTACCTCAGCCTTTGTACCGCCATATGGGGAGGAGGGAATGTCACATTGAACATTAGTGAGTACATTTTTTCATTTTACTTCAGTGGGTGCCTTATTAGGTGAAACTGGAGAAAAGTCTAAATTTGCCGGCAGATGTAGTAGATGTAGAAAGGCTTTCAAGCTCCAAAAAGCCATTGTTTTAGATCTTCCATAAAACCTAATAGAGCTTGGTAATGTGTTTAAACCAGTCCCTCTGGGGTTTTTTTCCCTCTTTGGGACTTTATACAATAACTGATTCATGTGCTTCTTTGTGTTTTAATACAGCTGAATCAATTTCCCCAGTTTGCTGCAATCTTCCCTTGCATTTTCATCTTTTTTTGTAAGCTCTTTAATTTCATGTGTGAGCCCTTTTTATTTTTTTCCACATTTGATTTATATTCTGTCTGAAGAGTCGCAATTTTTCAAGTCAGTGCCCTTATTTCAAGCTTGATTGTCCTCTTTCCCTCTATTTCCTCATGTACTTCACTTGCCTCACTCATTTTGTTAGATAAACTGTATTCCCAGCAGCTCAAAAGCTTAACTTTGTCGGCAATGCAAATTTTCAACCCAAAGAAGCACATCAGCCACACTGTAACAGCCCAAAGAAATCCCCCAACTTCAGCAAACCCAGAAGGCAGCCGGAACATTTCCCAAATGAACAAACAGCAGCATTTAGAAACTGTGTTCGAACAAAGAAGGAATCAACACAAATGCCCACTTCTTTTGATGGCTGTGATATGATGTTGTTGGCAAAGTGAGTTTCCTCTGTGGCTGCACCATAGACTATATATTATTTTTTCAGATAATCCAGTGAAAAATGCTCCAAAAAACACAAAAACAGCAAAGCACAGAGAAGTGGTCCAGTTCAGTGAGTCAAATTAGCGGGCATGAGACCCATCAGACATGTGCCAGCTGCCTGTGTTGGAAGCTCTGTCAGTCAAATAACCACTTACCCAATATTAAGCCTTAACAGTATCCAAAGGATGAGTTATTAAAAAAATAATTAAATAAATAAAGTCAACCCTGTCTCAATTTTTTTGCACCAGCCTGTAAATATGATCATTTTATAGCTGAAGTTGGGCTTTCTAACATGAGACTGTAGGGACTGACTCTCTTTTGGGAGCATGCCTCAAGTGGCGATTAGAGGAACTGCAGGGGTTTTTTTTGGCACTTTTTTGGTGGTTTTGAAGCCAAAAATGGGGAAATAGTCAGAATATTTCACAAATTCTGACATCCAAGCAGGTGCATGCAATTGATCAGCGCAATGTCCTCTCTATAAAGTTGTGCCATTAATGTGCCTATTTTCACTTGACTGGAAAGTATGAGTAGTAGTGCAAATCCACAAAAAAGGTGACTTAGAGGCTAATTTGATTTCAAATTGTGATGTTTTTATAAAAAGGTCCAGATGAGATCCAGATGCATTTCAATCTGTTTAAATGAGAGACTGACAAGCAATATTAGTACTTGTGAAGAAAGAAGCCATATTATTTGCCTGTTTTCTTGCATAAACTGCAGAGAGTGTCAGTGAAATCATTTTAAGACACTGTTAGCTATCTCACTTCCCCACATTGTGAAATTAATGTGGTGCACGTTGGTCCTGCAAGTATCAACACTGATCAGACCCCTACCCTTACAGAGAGGGGTTTTAACCACTACAAATGTGCTCCTGTGCAGTTCTCCAAAATCCCAACTGGCCTGGAGCTGACCTGGATGTTGCTGTGCGTCAGCCGCATGATGATTGGTTGACAAGTGTCCCAGAATAGGGAAGGAGGCAACAGCAGAGTTTTCATTGTTTTTAACACTTAATGTCACTTTGGCTCTTTGTATGTCATAATTTCGCTCTTTTCTGTGGCTGGATGACGAACCAACAACAGCACAAGGAAGAGGAGCCCACTGGCCGGATGTACTGCATATTTTTGACATTGCCGCCATCTGACTACAGACGCTTTCTGCAAGGTAGTCCGAAGCTACCAACGGACTGCCAATAGGCTACAACCGCTGAACTACTACTACTAATTTCCCCATTAGACAAGCAAGCTGCCTGGGTGAAGCCTATAGCAGGCAGGATGCAGGAAGACCACTGACTCACAGTGAATTTAATGGCTGTTACCTGCACTAGTTCCACATCAACACAAACTGGCATCAAAACGCCACACTGCTCTCACATGCATCTTGAAAGTAAGTAAAAACAGATCAAACAATGTAATGTAAAACAGCACCCTGTGCAACAATAAACTGCATAGGTTAAAGACACATTTTGGTTCCTGCAAACATGTCTAAAACCTTTCATCCAGCGCACTCCCTGCAACCCTCATAAAGCTGACCCTGTGGCCTATCGGTGGCAGGAACACACAAACATTCATCAATCCAAAATAATCTGCCTATCTCTCATACTTCAGTTTGGGCCTGGTGTGGTGGTGAGACTCTGTATTATGGTCGGTTCTAATCTGTCCTCTCTGCCCTGCACCCTCTCATTTCGGCCTTACACCCACTGAACCTCTTGTATGGATTAGTGGAACACTCCCAGAAACTGATTCCCAGTGTCCCCGCTATAAATGTCCCAACGCCCCCTTTTGCGTTTCTCGTAGCCCAAAATCTCAGAGAAATAAAAGGATCACATCAATATTTACAGAACACAATGACCCCGGAGTTTTAATGAAGTTGTTTAATGTCTCAGAAACATCATAGCTATCTGGCATGGTAGTGGCAAGACCGGTCAAACACAGGAGACAAATGAAATATACAAAATAATTCATGTCAGAAAAATAAGCAGAGAAGATTATAAAGCAAAAAATATATATATAAGTACAATAAATGATTAAGAAGCATACTGCTACTCCTATTGGATAAACCCCTGAGTTTGAAAAGAAGAAGAAGAAGAAGAAGAAGCAGAAACCAGAAATATATAAACAGAAAAAAATTAAAAGTTGGCAGTTTTCTAGAAATTAAGAAAGAGAGTGAGACAGTCTGTTGGGTGGAGCGTCTGCATAACAACACCAAGCTGATACCAGACATGATTACATGTTCAAGTTTTAATATTTACAAAACAACAACGAAAAAGTATGTTAGCAAAGTCCATGTCAGCAGAAGACATAATATTAATGATGACAGTTATAATACTGGTAGTAATATGAACTTAAAAACAAATTACCACAAATTTTACTCAAACAAATTCACAAATTTTAAAAGAAAATGAATGTTGTTTTAAGTCTAATACAAAAAAAAATTCAAACAAAACATCAAACACATAAAGTGGTAGCTATCACATCTTTACAGGTTGGAGCTGAGAGAGGCACCAAACTCTCTGTGCAAAGGAGGAGGAGGAGGAGGGGGCTACATGCAGGCCCAGTCCCTTCCCTTTCTCCGGTGCAGTCTCCTCTCCCATCAAATACCTCCCTGGAGCAGTTTATTGGCAGTCTGCTTTCATCGTGCCACTGTAGGATGAAGAAGGGTTCCTCGGCCTCAGCTAACAACAATGTGACCATTGTTCCCCAAAATGTGTGGAAGTGATCCTATTACACTAACAATGCACTAGCCATTCTGCTAATGATTACAACCATGCTCAAAGGCAACAGTTTCGTACTGCAGTCACCAGAGTGGCCTACTCCGCCCCCTCGGCTCGTATCCCACACAGGCTGGGGGGAGGGGGGCTCAGCGTCATGCAAGGCTACTACGAACCATCAGCTTGTGTCTGCTGTACAGTTTTTCTTGATTTCGAGAACACACTGTAAGGACGCCTGCTTCAGGTGTCACATCGGGTTGGCTGAGTGGTTTTCATTTCTCAAAGTTTTTTTGAGTCAGCTCACTGATTTAAAGAAAAACGAGCAGCTTTATCAAAGAAAAACATCACAGAAAAGACGAGATTAGAAGTCTGGAAGGAAGAAATATGAGTTCTCATCTGTGTCGAAGGTCCATTTTAGAAACAACGTGTAGGTTGCAAAAGTTGTTGTGCTGTGGCAATTTAAGAAATAAGTAATGCTTCAACTTTGGGCCAAGTTAAAGCCAGTTAAACAGTTTCTAAACTCTGCTTTATCACTCAATTCAAAAGAAAAACTTGTGATTTTTCTCACTAATATTGTGCATACATCTGTCTCTTTTTCCTTACATGTGGCCATTCCTTGATTTCAAGGCTGATTTCTATTTTTGCTTAAACACTACTGTCATTTCTTTGTTACAATCACCAAGCCAAGCATCAACAGACCACTTCCACTGATATTTTTTCTAAAACAACAAAAACTCCTCAGCTGATGTGATTAGAGAAATTTCTGTGTCCCAAGTTTTCCTCCTTCTTCTAAAACAAATAAAAAGCAATCTTGGGCTTTTCAACCTACTTTGATTGTTGTTTTTAATTTCTTACCACTTCCCTCCACCTCCCTCCCTCCCCATGCCTCCTGTTATTTACAAGACCTGGAACTTCCAGGAGTTCTGGTCTTTGTAGTCCAGACAGTCAGCGGCATTGAAATTGAGCTTCCAGGCAGTTTGGTCTTTGTAGTCTAGACAGTCGACAGCTCCAAAGCCCAGTGAAGCGGCTGTGTAGCCCTGGGAGGACAGTGAGGCCGGGGACTGGCTGAGGGGCCCACCCATTGAGGAGGCTGTGATGGGGCTGAGGGCCCCTCCAGTGCCTGACAGCTGTGGGTGCATTGGAGACAGGTAGGAGCTACAGTCCAGGCCAGTGAAGTAAGAAGAGGAGCCTGCGTAGCTCTGGCTATAGGCTGGGGCTTGGGTGTAGGTCATAGGGTAGGTGGTGGTGCGCTGCATGCAGGGGGTGGTGGAAGCAGACAGCGGGTCTGGCAGCGGAGAGATAGAGGCTGGGCTCCAGATGGACACTGTGGCACTAGCAGCGCTGGAGCTGGGGGTGATGGCAGTACCTGGAGGAGGAGGAGGAGGGCTGTAGGGTCCGTTGGTGGGGTTGGCACTGGCCTCGGTGTTGGCCTCACGAGCAGGCGATGCCTTCTTTTTAGGTGGCCGTGGCTTGGACTGGCCTGTGCTCTGTTGTTGCTGCTGGCGGCACTTGGCACGACGGTTTTTGAACCAGACCTTTGGGAAAAGGAGCATCAGAGAGGAGGAGGTTACATGTCACAATTTCACAATCAGAGCGGCTGATACAAATTATTAAATAAGCAAAAGCTGCTCTTATAAGGGCCCCACAACCCCTCACTCTCTCTCTTTTTCTTTCTGTATGTGTGTTTCTATCGCTCTCTCCCTCTCTCTCTCTGTGCATGTGTGTGTGTGTGTGTGTCTCTGTGTGTGTGTGTGTGTGTGTGTGAGAGAGAGAGAGAGAGAAAGATGGAAATTTCTCTGTTTTGGCCTGCCAATATAGTAAGTATAATTATATGTAAGCGAGTATAATTTTCAACATAATGTGTTACCTGGACTCTAGATTCAGGCAGGTTGATCTTGAGTGCCACTTCCTCCCTCATGAAGATGTCTGGGTACCGAGTTTTGGCAAAAAGAGCCTCCAGGATGTCCAGCTGCGCACGTGTGAAGGTCGTGCGCTCCCGACGCTGTTTACGCGGTGTACCTTAAAAAAAAGAAAGAGATTATTATTATTATTATTATTATTATTATTATTGGCCTGTCAAAATCAGACCAGATTGATATTATATATAAAGAATTCCGCAGCAAATTTACGTTACCAAAACCAGGGCTATCGCTATAAAGGTCATTTATCAGAGTGGGTATAAAGATTTAACACATAAAAAGACTGGGGGGTTTTTTTGTTTGTTTTTTGTTTGTTTTTTTTTAAACATTTAACAGCTTGATGAATTGAAAATTGTATAAAATTCAAATCTATATATAAACTACTTCAATAAAAGCGCATAAAATAAATAAACGAATTTCTTATTTTCTCTTGAATTCGTAGCATACACATTGAATATGGGCGCACAGTTGCGCCTTCATTTCATATTTTAGGTCGATTTTTGCAGACCTACGAAATGTATCTCAGCATCTTGTGATTTGCCGGTATATAAATAAAATAGAACATTTGAATGTGGCCTTGAGAAAAACGAAGTGCCCGCGATCGAGGCATTTTTATTGGATCATATATATATATATATATATATATATATATATATATATATATATATATATATATATATATATATATATATATATATATATTCGACTGCTGCGAATCGAAAAAATGGAAATAGTGCAACGAAATCACTTCACATGGGAGATTATGACTTTTAAAAACGTTTCAAACTTTTATAGGCCGCATTTGTTAACACGCTGTTCTGTTTCGTTCAAGCTCTCCTCTCGCCGGTGGCAGATGCTGATCACAACACATCGGCCTGTATAAACAATATATATGTTCATTCACTGCGAAAACACGCACATTATGCCACAATAAGAAATACAATGACTGTCCTTTTGTAAATAGGTTACATGTGAAGAGCAACAGATTGGCGTTAGTTCTAATTCTGTGAGAACAGGCGGCCTTTCTATTCTCACACATTTTCATTGTTTTGTTTTGTTTTTTTACTCTATAATCCTCTGAATTTATAGGTCAAGTGAGCACATGTTCTGAAAGACGGAGCAGCAGACACTTACATTCTTAATCATGAATATAACCTTACGATAAAATGTAAAACGTGTAATTCTGTCTTTTTTTACGATATTTCCCGCGCAATATATAGGTGGTTTATAACGAATATTTCTGTGAATCACTTTCCGTATTTAATTTTATTTATTTACTTAAAATAAGAGATTAAAGAATCGACAGGTTTAAACAGATTAAAAACGCACAGTTAGAAGTCAAAGGCCAGTACTTACTGGGATATCCAACGGCGGCGGTGTGGAGCAGATCCATGCCCGGGCCGGACAGCGTTAACCCGTTCACGGCGTAATGGGGTTGCTTAATGTAGGACATCATGCCTCCTGCCGGCTTTAAAACACTCCCTCACTCCCTCACTCTCTCTCTCCTTCTCTCAGACCGGGGGCCGGGTCTCCTAACTAGTCTCCAGGGGGTGTATCTCTCTTCCCTCTTCCTTCCCCTCTCTCCTCTCTCTCTCTCTCTCTCTCTCTCTCTCTCTTTTCCCTTTAAATCGCTCACTATGTTTTTTCCTTTTCCTGGGATGTTTGGACCAAGGTTGTTTTTTAAAATTTTTCCAGTGCCTTCCTTTTCTTCAGCTATCTTTACAGGCTACTCTGACTTAGTGCCTTTGGTTCTTGCCTAACTGCAGAAGTAACCGCCTTTACACCTGTTTCCACCTGACGCGTAAAGCCACGGCACAGTCCTTTCTATTCAAATTAGAAAAACAGCAACTACAGTCAGCCCAATGCTATGAGTCAAGACACCACATTAAAAGCAACACAGCTCACTAGTCGAGACCGGTCTGAATCTCCATCAAAGTCACGCGTAATTGTTGTGCGCACCTATAATGTGGTCAGGAGAAAGATGCCAAAAAAGTAAAAAAGCAGCAGCGGTACCTCCACAGCAGTTTACTGCCTGTAATCTGGCGGGTGGTAAAAAAAAAAAAAGAAAATTGTAGAGGGGGGGCCTTTGTGGTCCCTGCTTGTCCCTGAGAAGAAGAGGATGCTGATCTGCAGGGTGGACAAGTGAGGCGAGCGAGAAGAGACTGGCTAATTAGAAGTAACTTCTTATCCAAGTAGACACCCACAGCCCTCCCTCTCTCTCTCTCTCTCTCTCTCCTCTCGTGTGTGTGTGTGTGTGTGTGTGCGCGCGCGCGCGCGTCACCCACACACGTCTACATATTGTTCAGTTGCATGATGATAATTTAGCACGACTTCTTAAATAGCTCCGTGATTATTTCATCTAAACGTCGCAGCGTTTAAGCAATAATTCATTGTCACTGCAGCAGAAATAGACACTTGTTGATATGAAGGCTACATAGATATCGAAAAATTACGGCAAATCACACACACACACACACACACACACACACACACACGCAAACAGAACTTTAACTGTTCTCGCTTTTATAGACACTTGGCAAGTTCAGCCTTGTGGAGCGATTTTCGAGATATAATTTTAATTTTTTGTTAAGTTTTGTATAATTTTAAAGTGTTTATTTATTTTATTGTTCCAAAACATTTTCGAAATTGGCCTCCCCAAAATAATTGGGCGACTCTGCCTGAGTGTGGAGGCAGTGATAAAGTAACTGAGGCGGAGAAGGGGGTACAGGCCGGATTAAAAGCAGCACAAAGACCGCGTTGTTCTGCTATTAAATCCCCTTCTGATCCCCAACATGCTGCCTCCGGACCAATTATCCATTCATTCACTTCAGTCAATAATAATAATAATAATAATAATAATTATAATAAAGGTTTGAACCTAGTTTTATTATTTGATTTACATATGGTCGATTCCTCCTGTAGTCCTACATTATAAATATTTCATATAGCTGATAAAGTATTCTGAGGGGGTAAAATGCTAAATTAACAAATGTTTGGCAAAATGTTTCTGAAATGAAGCAGGCAGCAGGTGTGCCAGCAGAGGTCTGAAACAGAAGGAAAGGCCTGCCGTTTCAGGGTTTTCTGTTTTTCGCTCTATGTTCATGTTTTCTTGCCAAGTCCGACGTTATTTCGTTATCTAAAATTTCTACACAGGATTCTTGCAGCTTATTTTTCCCCTTTTCTTTGTTTATCTGTCTATTTCTGTCAGATCCAGTGTGTGTGTGTATTTATTATCGCTGAGTTATGTGTGTATTTTCATTCATGCATGGCTTTATATGCACTATTTTATAAAAGTGTGTGTGTGTGTGTGTGTGTGTGTGTGTGTGTGTGTGTGTGTGTGTGTGTACTCCCGGGGCTAGTTTGGCCTGTGCCATCCTCTGCAGCGAGACAATTTCACAGTGTCCAAAGCCGATTCTCTGCGCTTGTTAATTGAATCGGATTTCTTATAGTTTAAAATCCACTCACTCACACACACATGCACACACAGACCCGTGTAGCTACAGCCCAAACTGTATAAGGGGTTTATCTAGCTCTGTAAAGCCAAAGCAGGAGATATAAAGACACACACAGAGCCACAGAGAGTATTTTACCGGCGTGTTTGAACGTTTCCAAATCTCAGAATAAAATGTCTTCACCTGCTCAGGTGTGTGTGGCTGCTTCAGTGTGGCAGGCTTTCCTGCGTGCGTGCGCTCTTCACCGTTTGGATGCGGTGTGTCTTCAGTGGACGCTTCAACTGCTCCCACATCCAGGTACGCCTTGTTTGTTTGTTTGTTTGCTTGTTTGTTTGTTGCTATGACAGTTTGAAGTGAGCTAACTGCTAGCAGAACAGCTGAGGAAGCTCACTGTGGGGAGTCTGGGGACCTCCGACTGACAGGAAAAAGAAACAAACGGCGGGAATGGCGAGACCTCAGATATGCGTCAGAGCGCGAGCGCAGCAGCGCCGTGCACGCGCAGTCTCCTCGCACCTGCTTCTCTCAGACGTTTCAGTACTTTTTTTTTTTTTTTTACTGAAGCTTACATAAAATCCGATGTTTTCAAACTTCTATATTCTTTTAAGCAGCATCAACGTTTTTCCATTTGATAAGATAATAATAGGAGGAATAAACTGGATTGAATCAGTAGCTTGTTGAGCGAAAACATTCGAGGACATTAAAAAAAGCGTAATTATAAATTACGCTTTTATATTTGGGACTGTATTTGGTCATTAAAACATAGTTGTAAAGTCGTCTTTTGTTGCAAAAAATGAATATACATTTTTAGAAAATGGAAATACTATTGTAAATTACACCATTAAGTTCCTAATAATCTACCAAATTACAATGAGCAGTCAGCAGTTTGCTTATTGGGTTATAAACGCTACATCGGTTTCAAAGAAAAAAGGAAAAGATTCCAACAATGTGGCACCCAGATTTTTTAATAAGGAAAGCATTATGAAGTTTACTCATTTATTCAGATTTATTTATTCCAGTCATTATTTGTCTCCTCCAAGATATTTGGTTTTTGAATTTTAAAAATTGTGCTCTTGAATGTGCATAATTAGATAAGCACACCCTAAGATCCAGGCCTAGGTACCAGTCTGTATATTAATGCTCTTATACAAAGCAGTGTGTTTTACTGTTGCATGACAAGTGGTGTTTTCGGTGTTGTTTGTTTTGGAAATTGTTCCGGGATGCTGGTGTTTTGGACGCGCTAGGACCCAGAGCAGAAGCAAATTAAGGGCAACATCACATAAGAGGCTTAGTGCATCTAATCTATACTCCCACACACACACACACACACAGTTGGGACAAGGCATTTCATAAACATCCCATTTTGAAACAAGCACGCATACATGTCCCAGAGGCAAACACCGCCATTGTATTTTCATTTAGTTTTCATTTTCTCCAGACTCTTTTATTCCCCTTGTTGACCTTAACTTCCATCCCACTTTGTTAGAGAACATTTGCCCATATGCTCCACTATTTCTCTCATCCTTTTTCATTAGCGAACGTCCTTCAATAAACTAAGAAACCGAGAGCAAACTCATCCATTCTAGACAGTTAAAATAGTTTAAAAAGAAAGAAAGAAAGAAAAATACTCAGACATGAAATCCTCCTCATCCGCTGGCTCAGTGCTCAGGTGCATGTCTGTGTGATGCTGAGTGTTTCAATAACTACAAAGGGTCAAAAAGAAAAAAAAGAAAAAAACTGGAATTCAAATGAAGTTTCACTCGGGCATTGCTCTGATCAGTCACACTGATGAAATTTTCCCGCTTTTTACTGACAGAAAAGGATATTTCTATTGCAGCTAGTCCTTTCCCTGAATCTTGCCCTGCTGACATGGCTGACAAACCGTTTTTTTTCTTGCTGTTTGCCACCAACCCTTTGCTTGTTTGTTTGTGTGTGTGTGTGTGTGTGTGTGTGTGTGTGTGTGTGTGTGTATGTGTGTGTGAAAGAGAGAGAGAGAGAGATGCAGATGAAAAGCTGTTTTTGAGCCATTTGCAGCATTACACAGACCAAAAATCATCACATCCAAAAAGGCCTAAAACACACACACACACACACACACACGCATGATTTACATGCTCAAACCCTCCACACACACATTCCCCCAGCTGTTAAATACTCTGACATCATATTGTTCGATACACAGTGCATTTTTGTATGTCTGTGTGCACACTGTGTGCTTATAGTGTGTGTGTGTATGTGTGTGACAGTCACACACATACACACGCGCGCACAGAGTTCAGCCGATTTATCATAATATGCTTTATCTGAAAAGTAAGTATCTTACCTCGGGATAAAGGGAGGAAAGAGGGGTTTGTGGCCAGATTGACAGAGGAAGGGTGGATGGAGAGAACTGAGCGCTCACTACACTGGGACGCAGAGCCGGACCTTTAGCTCTGTGGCTGGATTGATCAGTATTGATAAGGTAACTGAACATTATTGGGGAGGAAGGAGTGGTGTTGAGAGAGAGCGGGCGTTTGTGTGTGCGCCAGTGTGTGAGAGCGAGAGCGGCCAGGCTGACTTATAGGCGGACACAAAGGAGAAGGAAAGAATGTGGGCTTACTGTGAGGGACTGGTGAAGGTCAACACTATAACTGGAGGAAACTGGGTGGAAAGTTGGGGCGGATGGGGTGGGGAAGAAGGAAGAGCAGACTATAGTGGTGATAAAACAGGGCAGAAAAAAAGTAGAAGAAGAAAGAGAGAGGGAGAGAGAGAGAGAGAGAGAGAGAGAGAGAGAGAGAGAGAGAGGCAGATGGAGGGGGAGCATGGGAGGGGCGTTGGGACAGTCCTGGTCTGAGCTTTCTCAGGGTCCTGCTGTCAGCGTTCTGTTGCCTCTCGTGTTTTTAGGTTTAAAAGTTGGGCTATTCATATAGAATCTCATTCACAGATGATGTGTTCATACTACATCTGTTTTATGAGTTTGTATCTAGCTACGAATGCTGCTGTTGGAGTGTATTGAGGTCAGTGTATGTTCACTCCTCATTTAAGTCATGTGAGGATTACTCTGCGTGAGTCCAGGTCAGACCATGTGTCTCTCTGACAGTGCGTACATTTCATACATGCACAGCTGTGTATAGGTTACACTGAATAGTCCTGCTGTTACAGTGCTTTCACACTTTACTGTATATGTATGCATATGCATGGGCTTGTGCGTGCGTGTCCTTTTAGAGGGATTTGGGTTATCAGCAGTCTGTCATGGGTCTAGGCTAAAGATAAACTCGGGCTGTGAACGGTTATATAATGAACTGCATATTTACAAGCGTGTATAACATATACACTCAACAAATACAGACCAGGACTGTCTGCATAGTTTACGTGCACCTACTGTATGTGACTATGCATTATTGGATATATATATAAGCTGCTTTAAAGATTCTCCGCTGCAACTCTACCAAATTCGATGCAACAAAAATGAAACACAACAAATCTTGCATCCATTTTAGTTGTATTTATATTTGGCGGCCTGCTCAGTGAGTGTGGCATGTTTGGCAGCCTCTGAAAAATGGCTCCAGATGAAGTTTTTATGGGAAATGCAGCCTGGAAGAAACTAATGCGTTATTATTGGCATATAAAAAATACAAACGTATTCCTGTGATCTTAAAATGCCTTTTGCTCACATTTTCAGCTTTAATCAGCTGTGAGTAAAGACATGAGGTCCCATGCTTGAACGGGGTAGCGGCCATCAGGCTGTTCCAGAGTTCAAAATTAAGTTTGCTTTATTACTGCACAGTTAAGCTGAGCAGTCATTTTACAGATGAGATTAATGTAATTATTCATAAAATACAACATTCTTGAAGTCTGCAGTTATTTCCCAGGCTGAGTGATGCTGATATATTGAAATTCATTCCAGCAGGATGCAGTTCTGTTTAGATGTATTTATTCATTATTTAGCTGTGTGCTGTGCTCCAGCCTCCTTAGAGTCCTGTGTAGAGGCGCAAAGTGTGTGTGACAGAAGCAGAGGATCAGTCTGACCATGAGTTCATCTCTAAATAATGTCTGGCCAGCATCTTGATCAATTTCACAGACTGCAGACCCCCTGATGCGTGCATGTGTGTGTCCTGCTGTCTTCTCTAGTAGACAGATCTCTAATCAACTGCAGAAAGCAGCAGGTGGTGTGTGTGTGTGTGTGTGCGTGCGTGTGTGTGTGTGTGTGTGATTACAGCCATCATTTAGCCCCCTCCTGACCACTGTCTGAGGTTTTAGCCCTTTAACACCTGTTCATGCCGTCATACTCATACACTTGTAGTAGTAGAAGCTGAGAAAATGCAGATGCAGTTTCATATCAAAATGTTATGTTTTATTTTAATACTTGAAGTGAATACAAATTTTGGTAAATAAAAGTATTTTTGCAAATAAACAAATAAAAAGCAGCTCGTGATCATTTAAAATATAAATCATATGTGGAAGAAACAGTGTACATATTGTTATTTGGTTATTTACTTTTAAATGCTAAAAGTTACTGATTATAAGTCATAAAAAAAATTATGACTTTTGCCAACTGTAAGAACAGTGAAAACACTGCTAGTTTAAAAACACATACATTATTTAATTAACATCATGCAGCAGCCTATGCACTTCAATTCAGTTCAATTAATTTTTAATTACATAGCACCAATTCACAACATCAGCCCTGTCAAGGCACTTTATAATGTAAGGTAAGGACCTTACAAATATTTTGTGCAATTTGTGCTCATAACCAAGATTTAAATCCCGCTAACTGTGCAGACAATTGATGCAACAAAGAAAAAAAAGGGGGGGGCTTTGTCTCACACACACAGTCATGTTGCCATTACCTTAGAGGACTGGAGGATATCATGTACCATAGCTCTTCCCACTACTGACCTATTCCTAACTTATCCACAGCTTACACCAAGTATTAGCCCTGAAAGTTTATGATTCTCAGTATATGGGCATGCTTTTTGTCCCCAAAGGGAAGTTGTGTCCCCCAAATGTAACACACACAGACACAGGCTTCATCTAGTTAAAACAAAGCTCTTATGTTCATTCATGCATGGCATTATGCACTGCTTTATAAAAGACTGTGTGTGTGTGTGTGTGTGTGTGTGTGTGTGTGTGTGTGTGTGTGTGTGTGTGTGTGTGTGTGTGTGTGTGTGTGTGTGTGTTTGGGAGCATGTGTGTGTTCTCCCGTGGTGCAGAATGGGGGACATTATTACAGCGGGTGTACAAAGGTGGGGTGAGTTGAGTGCGTGTGTGTGTGTGTGTGGTACAGTAGCTCTGAACCCCCCCCCCACACACACACACACCTGCACCACCACCAGCCCATATGGCAGTAGACAGCAGTAGTAATCATGGAAGTGGAGCAACAGGCCCTGAGCCTCGTTAATCCTCAGCCACACTCCGACACGTGCCACACTGATGCATACACCCACCCTATGCACACACACACACACACACACACAGTTACTGAACTGAAGAAACAGTTTATATATGCATTCATGGATACACACACAGTAGCATATATTATGTGCAGACACACTTCATGCAGCACACAAATGCATGGGCTAATGAAATGAATAGAATAAAATGGAATATTTATTGTTCTGTATTAAGGTGGACCTGCCACTGTTGCCTCAGTAGGTCCTGGTTAAGAACACTGTGCCAAGACACACATGTTGTGACTTACAGAACATCTCTCTCTCATCCACTGGTTTTAAGCTGCACACAGTTTTTGTTTAATCTCAGTTATGAAGCCATCGATTTCATGTTAATAGGGCACTACATCAATGCAGGAACACAAAGAGTCCATTTTGATCAGCAGAAAAGCACCTCGGTTTCATGCACATCCAAAAGCACATGCACTCACGCACACAAACAGAGTCGCACGCACTCGCTCACCAACATACACACGCACACAGAACTTTTTAGCTGTGACGCACAAGGAGACAGGGCTACAATGGCTCTCTTATTGTTAATTGGCTGTTTAATCCCGAGGAATGCGTGTGATTAGTACCCACCGGTGGGTCAGGATCTTGCTCAACACTCTTGTTCACAATGGACGGGCTGTAACAGAGATCTGGGAGTAAGGGCGTACACACACACACTCACACAGAAGGACAAAGGTGTGCACATAGTGGTCCATGGGTATCACAAAAAAAAAACATGCACACACAATCGAGCATCGATACACACTGATTGCAGATTGAGGGGGCCACGGTGGGACCACATGCCCTCACACATAGTGACCACACATACACACACACACACACACATACACAGCAATTTACCCAGCATGCAAAGAAGAAGTGTAATTATAATTTCAACCGTCTAGTACCCTTCAAGCAAGGGAGATACACTTTGCAGGACACACAATATGATGCTGGAAGGGTTTTTCAGTAGATTCAGTTCACCTTGAACACTGTGACATGTAGCTACACATTTGCATGTGTGTGCTGCATGTTTTATCAGACACATGTTTTATCGAGACCAGAAAGCCACTCCAAGAGAGCCAGAGGTTACAAGGGACTGCCTACATGCTATGGCATTTTCTCTTTTGCATCCTGTTGCCAGCAAAGTAAAGTGTCTTTTTAATGTCATAATATACAACAGAAGTGCAACTAAAAATTCACCTATTGGTGTAAATGTACGGGCAAGTCGGGCAAGCCGCTGGTTGCACTGAAATGAACTGAATTCTGTGTAAAAGCTCTCTGTCACAGATCCTGGTGTGACTGAAACTCATTGTTTCAGGGTCAAGATGCAGAGGACGCTTAGTGCATGCTACAGTGGCCCGCACACATCATGGAATCCACTGCTCTGCTGCCTAGCATGAACTTAGAGATGCTGTCTTAGAAAGACATGCAAATTCACCAGTAAATTGTGGAGCAAAATGATGGACTGAGAGAAAGGGTTAATGGGACAGTCAGGACTGGTTACAGGTGGTTTGTTAGGTCCTGTGTGTGTGTGTGTCTGTCTGTGTGTGTGCATGTGCGCATGTGTGTGTGTGTGTGTGCGTTCGCGTTCTGTAGGAGGTCCAGGCAGACTGCATCACTGCTGACACACTGCTGCTGGTAAATCCAGCTTAGTGTGTCTAAAACAGGCCTATGAAATCTGCCACAGGGCACCTAATACTAGGGCCGCTGTCACCCTCAATCACTCACACACACCTAATCCCCACGCTGTGACCCAACACACACACACCCACACACACACACATACATGGCCAATGTTCTGGGCCCATTTAGCTTGGCAGGCACTCCCAGTACCAGGAGACACCAGCCACAGGGCCAACTTTTCATATGGTGGGGGGATGATGGGGGAAAGGAAGGAGAAATGCGATGCAGACGGGTATGAGCTGCAGGAGTTCAGGCAAGGAGGTGAGAAACAGGTGGCATTAGTGATTGAGATATGGCCATATCTCAGTCATAGCAGAACATCTGTGAGGTGAAGGTGGCTGAGGAAGAGGAGGGTTGGGATTTTGGGAAGGATAACGAGGCTGGGAGAGGAGAAGTGCTCTATATGTAGAGGTGAGAGGAAAGTGTAGGGGAAGGGGAAGAGGGAAATAGGAAATAGGCAAAAATACATTGTATCTGAATATAAATCAATTTAAAAATACATAACTGTATAAGACATGTAAGTCTTACAGTACAGTACATGTATATGGTAGCAGTGGGCAGAAGTAAAGGCTTTAAGAGAAAAGAAAAACTTTAAAGCTGTTTATGAAAGCACACACATATATAAATGTTCAATTTTTCTTAAAGTCTTATAAAGTGTGCAGTGTTTAATAATTTTAAAACTGCTTAAAATAAGACCTCCCCCTTTCTCTGTCCTACTGTGTTGTAATCCCTAAGTATTTGCAGGTTTAGATTGGTCTTTTTCATTAAAGACCTTTTGTCACTGCAGTCTTATTATTAATAATGGCTATGTTTGATTGAGCTGATCAGTATCAGGGGTCAGGTCTCACTGTTGCACATTGTCATTGAGGCCATTCATGTTGTTGTTATATTACACCTGTGTTTTTTCTGCTAGAGTTATAGACTGTATATAAAAGATGGGCAGTGCCTCCGAGACTGAAAAGTGAAGTTGTAAACCTGCATTCTTCTAATGTCTAGGGATGGGCTTGAGTTCGGTGGCATATAATCCTAGGGGAAAACAACCGTTCAGTTCCCTTGTTGTTTGACTCCAGTGTACACTTTTCTAATGAGTTCATTATCTCAATTGCGAGTTACAAGTCTTATGTCAAACAAGTGTGATTGATGTTTATTCTGCAAATTACAGACTCCATTAAAGTAAAAAATAAAAATAAAAAAAGCAGGATAAAGCAGGATATGCTTTACTGTGTGATCGACAAGTTGTTAGCTAATGAGCGCACAGTGTACTCTGGTTCCTCGGTCCACTTGAGGCTTCCCAACAGGAGTTCACTAATCAGTGGGTGCCTTTATGGTGGCTGTGTCCATCTTTTATATACAGTCTCTAACTATAACAGTCAATGGTTCTGCTGGCAGCTGGATTTTGGATGCTAAAATCCAGCTGCTGAAACATGTAAAGCCTCCAGTACTTCAACTACTTTCCAGGGTGGATTATTTCACTTAGTACAGCTAGAATATTGACAACTTCATGCAGATTTGATGTCCCTGACGACATGGTGGCAAAACATTGTGGCTGATACGATCAGAAATTTTGACATCTTTCTTCCTTTCTCATGCTTTTCTGCATCTACAGTATATAAGCAGAAGACCTGCTGATGCTGACAGAGTTCTCCCTTGTGTTCTTTACTTTTCTAGGTTCCTGTGCATGCAGTGCCACTCATGAGGACGAAGACTTACCAGTTTAAATACTAAACCTCTCTTTTGTGAAAACTGTGTGTGTGTGTGTGTGTGTGTGTGTGTGTAGTGTGGCTTTATGCCACACTGTAGCACTGCCTCTGAGATACCAGTTGGTATGGGGTCAAAACAGGCCAGAGGATTTTATGAGCCAACCCTTGTATGCAATCTTTTGTTATCTAAGAAGTCCAGAAATGCTCCTGCCTATAAAGTAATTGGAGGTGAGACACTTAAAGCCTATCAATGCAACTTAGGACTGTGTAGCACTAGGAGCTTTAACAAGACTAGCAGGGCTTTTTGATGCGCTCAGTTTAAATCCTTAATGTGTCTGCAAACAAAATGAGAATTCACTCTTTAAATATCCCTCTTTTCAGTCCAGGTCAGCTTTGAAATGACCTTTAAGTATTAGGCTAGTATTTTAAAATTGTTATTGGTTGATCATTGGTACCTGAAACCTTCCTTACAGATCAGTTTTATTTACAGTAGATAGCACCAGTTCACAACAAAAGTTATCTCCAGAAGCTTTACATTGTAAGGACGCTGAAATATTAGAGGTAAATTCCAATGATTGAGACAACCCCTATGTGTAAGCACTTGGTAACTGTGGGAAGGAAGAGCTGCTGTTTAACAGGAAGAGACCGCAGCAGGTTCCAGGCCAGATGGGGGCGTTAGGGAAAGAAGACAGAACAGAGCAGCAAAGAGAGCCCATAAACAACAAAGGGGATAAAGCACAAACTATGGGAGACTAGTGCAGAATAACAAAAAATATATTATGTGTATAATCACATGGCCACCACAGAGCTACTACAATGGTGCAATATTTGTTTAAGTCAGTTTCAAGTCAGTGAGTCCTGTGAAACTGCTTTGCAGGTAAGTAAAAGACATAATGTATAATGTGGGATCATGTTTTAACTTCTGCAAACTAACAGTATATTCATGTAATCTGTTTTCCCTCTGCTTTTAATAAAGTAAAACCATAAACGCACTGCTCTTCTCTGTCATAGTAAGTGTCCATGTTCAGAGTGAATATGTGCGTGCATGGCTGAGCACGGAAACACTTATCCTTTCAGACTGACAGGTGACATCTTGTAATTGGTAGGTCACCGTGGGTGGTTCTGGTAGAGTGACAGACACACAAAGAGGGACACATAACAAGGTGGAAATGCAAGACTGGCTATGTGATAAACATACAGACGCGCAATCGCCAAAGTCTTGGAAATGCAATTGTTTACAAGAGTGAAAATAGATTTCTGTAAATAGAAAAGTACAAAGAGAAACATCGAATTCTGTTATAAAATCCTCAGAGGCTGGAAGCAAGCACAACACTGCCATCTAGTGGTCACAAGAAGTAGCTCAAAGTAAATAACAGGCAGAAAAGCCACATACTTTTCAGCACAACAGCATGATGATCTGTGATTACTTTTTAAGATTAAATCTGCTATTGTTGCAGCTAACATAACTGGACACATGTCCAGTTTTGATGCCCTCATTACTCTGCTTATTGGCATCGGTCTAAATCCTGGAGTTAGTTCATGCTTACAGACAGGTCCAAACTCACAATGACATGATGGAATAAGGTGTGGCTCTTTGAACTCTAAAACACTGAAACGAGGGGCCTGTCACACAGCTCACTGAGATATTAGTGCAAACTACAAGAATCTACCTATTTTAGAGATATGTCTCTTTGATCCATTCAATTTAAATCAACACACGACACTGCTCAGTCCTCTTTGCATTCAGTTTTATTCATGAGAGTTGCTTAAAAAGCATTAAGTATGACTCCTGGGGACAGTTTTAAAATGATCTTTGATGGGTGGTGTCATAAACATACAGTCTTAAAAAAGAAAAAGCTGTATGATAAATATTATGCACACATTCAAGCCAGCATCCAAAAGGTTTAGCTAGTCACTTCAAGGTGCAAGATCAGAATTTAAAAATTGCATTACTACCCTACACAGAATTGTTTAGAAAAGCCCACTGGAGATGTGTGTTTAATCAAACCTACATCGATCCTTTATAACACAGTTTCTTCATCGGGTGCGCGTGATTTATCTGCCTGGACATGCAGGTGACAGACTGTGTACTTCCTGTCTTCAGACTGTTTGGAACAGTGTTGGAAAATTGGACTAAATCAAGCACACCGACTATAACATACTGTGATAAATCACAGACCGACGTTTGTGACGGTGTCTCTACTCCCGCTCTGCTATGGCAACCAGGTGGG
The DNA here is from genome assembly GCA_024447675.2 of Pterophyllum scalare. Lineage (NCBI taxonomy): Eukaryota > Metazoa > Chordata > Actinopteri > Cichliformes > Cichlidae > Pterophyllum > Pterophyllum scalare. The sequence continues at coordinate 57,051 of JAMQGT020010467.1, forward strand.
TTTCGATCTCTTCTTCTGACAGTGTCCTGCAGGAACAAAGTTAATCCACGTCAGAGAGATTAAAGTCCTGTATAAATATAATTATCAGACAGACTAAAAAAACTAAAAAAGCATCTGACAAATAAAATATGAATGGAATGAACTGAAACAACTAGGTAAAACCAAATGTACAATAAAAACACATGAAATAATACACACAGTCATTTTTCTGTCAGGCTAAAAATCCAGAGCAGAACCTCAGTCACGACCCAAGTAGTAAATCTCTGTTTGAACGACCAAGTGTTTGAATAAAGTTACCTGAACTTTGGCTTGTCTTTGGTAACTACGCCGATCTCCAGCTCACTAGCCTTGAAGTCCACTGATAGGACCGAGGACAGACAGGAAATGGCCAACTGTAAAGACGGAAGGGAAACAGAAAGAAAATGCTCCCGTCAGAACATTAAAGGCAGACTGCGTGGCTAGGTGCTTGATTTTATAAACCTGTGGCAATGAGAAACATCTGAATTCAGAGATTAAGAGGTGTGGCTCAATAGTGATATCATGTCCAGCTACATGTGTCCTAGACCACCTCAGCAGCTGGTTTAATGCCTACCACACACTAGAAGACTTTGAAAAAACTTCCAAAACACCTAAAGACACTTTGTCTTAAGTGAGAGTTTGTAGTCGAACTACATATTCTGAACAGACTGGGGATTTCACAGGGTCATTATTTGCAACACTAGAACCAGGTTCCCTTTAAGAACATGACCTACTATGCTCCTGGTAGAAATTCAAAAGAAAAAAAACTGTTGGACAATTGAGCATAAACAGAAGGAGCTTTTGCCTCTGTGTGTGTATGCAGTGGTTTGTTCTGAAAAACACAGCAGCCCATAATAAAAAAGGAAAGACAAGAAAACATGGACATGCTACTGGGAATAAGAATAGAGAAAAAGCACCTTTTGATTGCTGGCCATGTTCGTGTGACTGGTTTGGCTGAACCAAGACAAAAGAGTTAAACATGTGTGATTGTTTGGAACATCAACAAGATCGCCTTAAGACGGCTTTGACTGAGTTCGATGACCACCTCACACCAAACGATTGAGATGACAGGAGCGCGCCACAACTTCAGCAAAACTGTCACGATTTTATTGTGACAGTGGATGTTTGTCTCCCACACCAAAATGTCTTGAGGGTCATTTGGTGTAAGGCTGGGATCAGCTGTCCTTTACATTGGTATTTAGTGGTGTCCACAAGTGATCTGATGGCCCAAGACATGTTTTAAGAACCAAGTTTAAGGGCTCACAAAGCTGGAAAAGTCATATGAAGTAATCTCAGAGTCGCATGGAAGGCAATGTAAAAATGATCTTAGCACAGCATTATCAATAAGATTGCTGTGGTTTATTATCACAAGATGATGACCAGAGAGCTAGCATGTTAAATAAGCCATCTATATCTCAATTAGAGATGCTGAAATCATGCGGCACCTTCTGCTTCAGTGACATTCAACTGTTGAGATGTTGATATTCTAACAAACGATAAAAGGCTAAATACATCAGAGGCTGCTATTCTGGGGTGTGCCTATGATTTCTTAACAAAGAAAAAGCTGGTATAGAAAAAAAAAACCACAGTCAGCACTTTATTATGATGATCTAATCCAAAGAGAAGTTGATCACTTCAGGGCAGTGACTATACCAGTGACAAAGACACAGATTTAACCCTAAAAAAGAACCAAACTATTTTAGGAAAACCATTAACAGTAAATAAAAACAGAAGGAGAAAAATATGGATTGAATAACATCTACTGCGCCCTGCAAACCCCACAGACCGACATGCCGGAACACCAGACATGTAGATTTGAGGCTCCACTGCTGCCTCCTATAACAGCTATCTGCTTACTTTCCACACGGTGCATTTATTTTTACTTATACAGGATGTAAACACATAGTGAATAGTGACAGACAGGGATCCAGGGTTTTAGGGACACTGTTGTTACACTTTGGCTTTCAGATTCCACCCAGCAGCCTTTACGAGTACAGAATACCTCCTCCTTTGACTAAAAATGGATGTCTCGCATCAATAATTCACAGAAAGTGTGTTTCATTAGGCTTCACTTTACCTGCACCGTCCTGTCATGGGACAGATCTGGCTTTTTCTTCAGCTTCTTCTCCAGGTAACTGTTGGCCTCCGTCTGTTTGACTCCAACCGCCGTAGCTCTGAAGCCACAGTAATAGCCTGCCGGGTCGCACTTATACAGGACAGGACCGTGTTGGGGGTCGATGGCCACCATGATCATACCTGAGAGCACAAGCAGAGAAAGAGACGTTTCAAATATGTGATGAAAACATGGTGCTTTGAAAAAATAAATGATATAAAAACATAAGACAGCCATCTTTTAGACTGTGAACAATCAGAGCATGTGCAGTCATTCTTTCATGTTTGTGAACTCTTATACCTGAGAGCCTTTGAAACACTATATTGCCACAAGTCTTCGCTCATCTGCCTTCACCAGCCTATGAATTTGAGTGGCATCCCATTCTTAGTCCACAGGGTTTAATATGATGCAAGCCCACCCTTTGCAGCTATAACAGCTTCAACTCTTCTGGGAAGGCTTTCCACAAAGTTTAGAAGTGTGTTTATGGGAATTTTTGACCATTCTTCCAGAAATGCATTTGTGAGGTAAGACACTGATGTTGGATGAGAAGGCCTGGCTTGCAGGCTCCACTCTAATTCATTTCAAAGGTGCTCATCCATGTCTTTAAGGATCTTGCTTTGCACACTGGTGCGCAGTCATGTTGGAACAGGAAAGGGCCATCCCCAAACATGAAATTGTCCAAAATGTCTTGATATGCTGAAGCATTAAGAGTTCCTTTGACTGGAACTAAGGGGCCAACTCCTGAAAAATAGCCCCACACCATAATCCCCCCTCCACCAAACTTCACACTTGGCACAATGAAGTCAGACAAATACTGTTCTCCTGGAACCACCAAACCCAGACTCGTCCATCAGATTGTCAGATGGAGAAGTATGTTGTTCCAGTCACTTCCGCTTTGTTATAAGACCACTAACATTTGACTGTGGAATATTTAGTAGTGAGGAAATTTCATGACTGGACTTGTTGCACAGGTGAACTCCTGAGAGTGACCCATTCTTTCACAAATGTTTGTAGAAGCAGTCTGCATGTCCAGGTGCTTGATTTTATACACCTGTGGCATGGAAGTGATTGGAACACCTGGATTCAATGATTTGGACGGGTGGCAGAATACTTTGGCAATATAGTGTATTTACCTAAACTAAACTGTCATAATGCAAATAAAGGAAAATACATGTAAACACCCACTTACAGCAGCCTAGAGGTCTCATTTCAGCATTCTGCGTGTACACCTGGGAGATATCAGCCAACCTGCGACACAACACGTCTGCAGTGATGTCATAACCAAATTTATACTTCCATTCCCCAGCTTCCACTCGAGCCCGGTGAACCTGGGAACGACTGTCGGCTGCACAAGAAAACATGATTTTGTGTAAATGTATACAAAAAGAACATCAGCGCATTTATGACACATAATCTCCATTCCATATTTGTTATGGTTATGACAGAACAACATGCTTATTATTATGACGATACGCATGTTGTGCAAGTGATGACTACATACCATTGTGCCCGGTCATCACACAGCCAATGCGAGGTGTGAGTTTGAACATGTTAGTCACAGTGGTAGAGTCCAACAGCTTGTCCTGCAGAGAGGAAAGGGTGTCCAGCTTAATGAATCGAGCGTAACAAAATGCATACACTTTTCTGTCTCAAACTAGAGACATTATATTATTTTGTCAAACTAACAATTTAGGCTCATGAGATGCATGTATCCCAGGAGGTTATATGCTCTTCATTATACAGTTGTGGTCAGAAGTTTACATCATGGACATGAATGTCATGAACTGTTCTTTCTCCAGGGTGGAATGATTCTACAGCATACATCTTTGATGACAGAATCGGGGGCACAAGTTTGAATTTATTTTGGATTTTCTCCAATTCACACAGGGCCAAACTTACACACACAGGCTCAAATAATAAAACACACACTCCCACTAATATGTTCCATAGCAGGTTGCACCTCAACCAGACACTTTTGGAAGCCATCAACAAACTTCTGGCATAATCCTGGCTGGATATTTGTTCACTCTTCTTGGCAGAATTGGTAGAGGTCTTTTAATTTAGATGTTTTCCTGGCACGAACTCGGCTTTTAAGCATATTCCACAAATTTTCAATCAGCGTTTGAGCCCAGGGCTTTAGGAAGGCCATTCCAGAAGCTTAATGATCTCCATCCATCCATTCTCTTCCCCTTATCCTGTTTAGGGTCACGTTAGGGCTGGAGCCTATCCCAGCTGACATAGGGCGAGATGCGGGGTACACCCTGTACATGTCGCCAGCCTGTCGCAGGGCCATCACAGAGAGACATACAACCATTCACACTCACATTCACACCTATGGGAATTTAGAATCACCAATTAACCTAACCCCAGTAACTGCATGTCTTTAGACTGTGGGAGGAAACCTAATGATGTATTAAGCAATTAAGGATCATTCCAGGCCCTGGCCTCGACCCTAATGAAAATTTTCCACCCTGGCAAAAGAACAGTTCAATTAACTAAAAGTAGAATGGGAGGCAGAGCCTTCAGCTTTCAGGCCCCTCTTCTGTGGAACCAGCTCCCAGCCTGGATTCGGGAAACTGACACACTCTCTACTTTTAAGATTAGGCTTAAAACTTTCCTTTTTTGATAAAGCTTATAGTTAGGGACCCCTTAGTTACACTGCAATGGGCCTAGGCAGCTGGGGGTTTCCCGTGAAATACTGAGTGTTTTTTTCTCTTCACTCACCTCTTTTCACTCTGTTTATACACCACTCTGCATTTAATCATTAGGTATTATTAATCTCTGTCTCTCTTCCACAGCATGTCTTTGGTCCTGTCTACCTCCCCTCATCCCCAACCAGTCATGGCTACCCCTCCCTGAGCCTGGTTCTGCTGGAGGTCTCTTCCTGTTAAAAGGGAGTTTTTCCTTCCCCACTGTTGCCAAGTGCTTAATCAAATGGGGTAATTTGATTGTTGGGGTTTTCCCTGTATTATTGTATGGTCTTTACCTTACAATATAAAGCGCCTTGAGGCGACTGTTTATTGTGATTAAATAAAATTGAATTTAACTAAATTGAAATTCGGCACCAGCAATGTGTCACGGCCGGCAAGGGCCGATTACCGTTGCTCAAAAACATCACGTTGGGGGTGGCTGTAGCTCAAGAGCAGGTCCTCTGTTAATTGGATGGTTGGCAGTTTGATCCCTGGCCACTCCAGTCTGCGTGCCACAGTATCCTTGGGAAAGATACTGAACCCCAATGTGTTCACTGGAAAGCACTTGGGCATAGAAAAAAGTTTTTTGTGGGAATGGGTGAATAAGGCATGTTCAGCACTTTGAGTGCTCGAGCAGAAAAGCACTATATAAGAACCAGTCCATTTACCATTCAGAGAAATAATTAAAAGACCTAAATTACCATGACATTCATATCCATGATGAGTGTATGTAAACTTCTGACCACAACTGTATAAGACTGTGAATCATAATATTTTACTTAACATTTGGCATGCATTTTAAAATGATATCCCCTGGATCACTGTGATAGACTGCCAACCCATCCAGGGCGTACCCTGCCTCTCGCCCTATGACAGCTGGGCCAGGCTTCAGCCCCCCTAAGACCCTAAATTGAATAAATGGAAGAAGGATAGATGGATCTCCTGGTTTATATCCAGATTCTTGCACACTCCCTTACATCCATAACTACAGTGACTGGACGCTGAAACTGACACGGGAGATAGAGAAAAAGGGCCAAACAGGTAATGTTTGAGGCACTATCATGTTATATACAGAGTATCTTATTCAAGCTTTTTGCTGACATGCTTTGAATAATGTGTGGCTTCAGTGTTTTGGCTTCCGCTCATCATCATTATCATCAACAGTGAGATGTGTTTGGTATCTTACCGGAACTTTCTTTTGTGTGACCACCACCGAGGTGTCTGCACCCCGGACCCCAACGGAGGTCAACCCGCTCTGAGAGATGGCTTTGAAGGCATACTCTGCATCACAACACAAGACACATATGAGGAAAAAAAATAGCAAAACAAAACCTCTTTTTTTTTTTATTCTAGTTGAGTTATTATATTATTATTTGTTTGTGAGCCCCAAGCCCCATGCCCCTTCACAAGCACAGCATCATAGTTCTGAAAACAACTTTGAGGAACTATTTTCTGTCGGGCTACTTTAAACACTAATGGCAGATAGTATAAAACCAACTAAAACTTCGCCAGATAATGCGCAGCCCACTTAATAACTGTGGTCAGTTATTTATATTACGTTTTAAGTTAACTGTCTGGTATATCATTTACTATTAACAGGTAAAGTACGCGTTAAACTTGGACGCTAAAGCAGAGAAGCTAGTTATTTCTCGTTGTGGCAGTATTGTTTACGTTAGCAGCAGGTAGTCTGCACCTCGTAATGGCTGTGTCCCTCTGCCGCGCACTAAGCACGCTCCACGGCTACTGTTAGCTAACACATCAGCAAAAATGTATCTTACCGACTTGGTAGAGGCGGCCCTCTGGTGAAAAAATGGTGATGTGTCGGTCAAAACCTGCGTTGGAGCCGCGGGACATTTTCCTCCTCCCGACCTCAGGTGAACTTTACTTAATAAATCTATACAAGCGCGCAAATAATCGACAATTGTTGTGTTTTTTTAAGAGTCAGATAATAGGAAACGACATGCCTGTGCTGCTGCTGTTAAAGCAGGCTAATGGAGTAACTTCCCTGATTAGATTTTTACTTTCTCTTTCAGTTTTTCGCTCAGAGAGCTGCTCTATGACCGGCCCCAGTCGCTGTAATTGGATGGCTGCAGCAACGAGGAAGTCAAGTGACTGTACCAGTTGGACTGGCCCTCTCGCTTTGCCCCCGGAGACTCAGACTACCATGATTCATGACTGTATTGCTATGAGACTGAGAGGACCTTGAGCGCTTGTGAGCAGCAGTTTTACAGGGGAGGAATGAATGGATCGGAGCTCTCCGTTTGTCTGTGCGCTCAGTCGGCTACCGGGGTCCCCAACACGCACGGCCAAATGTCAGGACGCAGGGTCGGCTTCTGGTTCAGCGACAAGAAGCGCAGGAGGATGAACCTGGACGCTTTCGTGCAGTTCTGTGCGTAAGTTGACCTTTTAGCTCAGCCAGACATATTTCTTAGTAGGATTTAGAAATAAATGGGAGCATAAGGCTCTGTTACAGTAGGGGTCCCTAATAGACAGAATAAGGAATATTTTTATTTCGGTTTATTTCAGCACAATACTGATAATCCAAGTTAGAAAACATGTGAGAATGACTGAGTATACAATTGTAAAATTCTCAATGAAAACCAATAATTTGTCAGTTTAAAATTTTTTTTGTTACATTGAAAGCCTTGATCATTATCAGCCACTTTTAATTAACCATTACAATAGACTATAAACATTTTAATACCTTCCCCACAGGGGCCGTGGAGTGGAAAGTGGTCGAGGTGAGTGCTTTTCTCACATGAAATCACTGTGTGTTAAATCTTTTGCATTTACAATGAGGAGCCTGATGAAATGTAATGTTGAAGACTGGCCAGTGTTTTTATCTGCCAAGTACTTGCTTTGATATTTACAGTTTAATGAAGATGAGTGGAACAAGCCAGTGTATGAGTGATGCTGTCAGACTACGAGGAGATAAGATTAAAATTTTTTAAAAGCCCAAAGAAGGGGGAAATGAAAATATCTAAGTGTATTTAAAAGGTTAAACCTGTTTGTGTGTGAAGGTGGGTGGATGTCTGCACACTCGCATGATAGTTATGAGGGTAGATTAGTCACACACTTGTGTCATGTACAGATGTCCACAACTTTAGTAGTAAGTGTCACAACCACCTGCAGCCACCTCCTATAATCTGCCTGTAGTGAACTTGTAATTCACTGTACCTGCTCAGATATTTAACTGCATCTACATATCTGTATACTGCTGCACCCATGTGTAAAACTGCCTGGGTGTGTTTATGGTGATTTAGATTTCAGGGGCAGATATGAGGAAGTGACACTTTTTCTTTGTTGCCTTAAAGATTTCCTGGTGGCCTTAAACAAAAATGCGAAACAACAATAACAAATTCATCATTCTTGTCAAAACAACTTTATGAACAAAGTCCATAAATATATCACAGTGCCTCAAACATTTTGCTTAAATTGTTTTATATACTGTGTGATGACATAGAGTTGACCTTGCTCCTAGAACTCATTGTGACTCACTGTGTTGCAATCTATTGACCGTAGGTGTGCCAGTGGCAAGGCCCTGCTAATGTATATCATTATTAATTAGCTCTATGGTTTAGCTTTTAAAAATGTAATAGTTTGACCCCCATTAAGGAGCCAGCACAGCTGGAGGACTCTCCTCAGCCCTTCTGTAATATGGTGTTCCCCAGAGCTCGATTCTTGGTCCTATTTTTTTTCTTCTTATATGCTTTCATTGGGTCAGTTAAGTCTTAAAGACAATGCTAATTTTCTCTTTCTTTACAATTACAGACAACTATATTTTCTGCTGTTGTGGAAAAATTTTATGGTATTTATTGAGAGTAAGAAAATAACCTTTGCAAAGGGGTCAATACAGCACGAACAGTCTCCGCACCGGCATTGACCAAGAAGCAGTATACTCCCAGCTCCTTTATAGTCATTGTGTTGATACAGTCTTATTCTATCAGCTGTGGGGAGTTCAGTTTCCCACCACCATGCAACTTCAGTCTGATAATCAGTGCATCATGACCTTGGACACAACCTAGAAAGACGTTTGTTATCTACTTTGCACGTTTGGTCTTTGTACTAGAAAATTACAATTACATACCAAAGGAGTACACAGAGGTTATTAGGCATAAACATAGTCATGTGATAGCTCGTTTTTCTGATATCAAATGCTGGATGTCACAAAACTTCTTGTGGCTTAATAATTCTAAATCTTACATCGGGTTTCAACATAGAAAAAAGTTTTGGAACACGATATTCAAATTAATTTTGTTATTATTATTATTAGGAACAGAATGGGGATATGATCAGTGCTAACAGTAACACCTGTGTTTTTTCCTGCTCATCATTTGAGAATTTGTCTTAAGAAACCAAGTGAAGAAGCAAAAGTTATGCCTCTTAATTGCTGCAATGACCAGCTAGACATGTTAAAACAAACTGCCATTTACAACTTTAAGTAACTTTAGAACCACTCAAATGCAGATAGTCTGAGTGTAGAAGTTAACAATATAAGTTCCTGCAGCATAGATTGGATACATCTACCTTATGGCATTATGGCTGATCTGGGAAGCTAAGCAGCGTCGGGCATGGTTTGATGGGAGACAGCCTGGGAATACCAGCTGCAGTAAGCTTAGTGGGCAGGTCATCTGCTACAGTAATTGGAAGGTTGGTAGTTTGATACCAAGCTCCTCCAGTCTGCATGGTGTATCTTTGGGCAAGATACTGAACCTCGAGTTGACCCTGGTGCATTCATTGGAGAGTGTGTGTGAACATTATAAGGTATGAATGTGTGTGTGATTGGGTGAATGGGGTTGTAATAGAAAGTGCTTTGAGTGCTCAATTAGAGTAAAAGAGCACTATATAAGTACCAGTCTACTGGCATACAGTGTAAAAGTAAATAATTACAGAAACATTTTTTCCTGTTGTAGATTGACCTCACTCAGCCGCTGGGGCCTCAGGGACCCTTTGACATCATCATCCACAAGTTGTCTGATGTCATTGTGGAGGCTGAGCACAATAGCCAATCGCAGCAGCTCCTTGATAACTTTCAGGTAATCCTGCATTGCAAAGTAGCAAATCTTTTAAAAAAATTTTTGTATCTATTTAAATCATTCCTATTCTAAATCAAGTCAACACAGTGTTCACTTGACAGAGTTTAGACAGGAGTACCCTTTGTATCTGTCTGTATGACCTAGTCTTTTAATCTTGGGTAATCTCAATAATGGTGCCGCTGAACATTTTTATTAATGAGCAGTTAGTGACTCTTCTCTCTTTCCCATTGCAGAGTTATGTGTCAGCTCATCCTGATACAGTCCTGCTGGACCCCCTGCCTGCCATGACTCAACTATTAGACCGCTTTGCCTCATGCCAGAAAATGAGCCAGCTGAACAGTTTGCTCCGAGGTGACCTGCAGCTGCATAGCCTAGCGCAGCTTACAGCTTGATTACAGATATTAACAGTTGCTCATTCTTGTTTTGTTTGTCAGACTGGCGTATCTGCACTCCTCCATACCTAGAGGTCCACAGTGGCAGTGAGCTGTCAGCCGTTCAGCAGGCTGTGATAACTCAGGGTCTAACCTTTCCTCTCAGTCAGTTCCCTTTTTCTGTCTTCCACTTTTTTTACTTATTACAGGTCTGTCTGTTTGTTTGTGAGTGAAGCCTTGAAGTCATCTAATGCAATTTAAAAAGTATAAAAATTATATTAAACAGATCATTTTAGCAGAACATTGTGTTGAGTGCTATAAAAATCCAAATACTAACTCACAAACACGTCCTATTCTTCTCACCCCAAGTTTGTAAAACCAGAGTGGCACACGGCTCGTATTCCCATGAGGTAGCTGATTTGGTTTTTTCCTTCCTCGCAAAATCTCATTTGATAACTGTTCATGGCTGTAAAAAAATGTTCTCATGCATTTCCATTTCTTAATGTGTGGTCTCCAGATGTGTCTGCTCTTCAGTGCAGCCAGTCTGGCTGATATCCACTCCGCCCTGTGTGCTCCAGAGTTTTGTGAACCATGGAGCTGTTTTGTACAAAGTGTATGTGGTAGGAGACAAACACTGCTGCGTAGAGAGGCCCTCCATCAAGAACTTTCCCTCTGGTCCTTGTGGTCAGTTTCCACCCCACCAAGATTCCTTTTGTCTTTCCTTTCTTTTGTTAAACATTTGCTTTTTTACTCCCTTACTTTGCCCTTACCTTTCTTGCTTTTCTTTACCTTTTGTGTCCCTCCTTTTTAGCTTTTTAGCTTCCCATTTTCTCCACTGCTTTCTCTTTTCTATCTTATGCCACTGGTATTATCCACACTGTAGTTGTGATTTCTCTCTGACTGCAGACAGGAAGACCATTTTCTTCAACAGCCATCAGGTGTCCAAACCGGAGTCGAACTCTGATCTCACATCTGTGAGTAGCATTTCACTGACTTAGATTAGAGCAACAGGTCAAATGCTGTTTAAGTCCACTGTAAAATGCCGCCTCTCATATTCTAAGCTGGATGAGCAGATGGCGGCCTTGCCTCCTCCCAGCTCAGACGCCGTGGCCGCCCTGGTCAAGGAGCTCCGAGCTCAGCTCGGCCTTGCCCTGTTTGGTGTGGACGTCATTGTCAACATACGCACACACACGCTCACCGTCATCGACATCAACATTTTCCCAGGTAGTGCTGGAACACACAGTGACATACACACAGAAAGACACTGTCATTTTCTGATGAGCTCTTTTCTCTGCTAGGCTACGAGGGCATGCCTCAGTTTTTCTCCTCTCTGCTCAGCCACATCCAGTCAGTGTTGGACAAACACGCCTCCGCTGGTTCTTCTTACCCAGCACACACTACAGCTGGTTACTCCGATGAAACAGCTGGTGTTTGTCACACTGGGAGCTGATCACGGATTGTTTCATCGAAAGGATAAATAAAACTCGATCCTGAACTTTATCCCCTGCAAATCACACTAATTATTTTGAGATGCTAATTGTTTTTGCCCTGTTGGGGTAAATACAGAAAAAAAGGGTGACCTAAAGTCCTTGAATACACTTTTCTGTTTATTGACAGGTAGCATAGAAGAAGATACAGCAGGCACAAAATACAGCACTCTGATTGGCCAGTAATATTACAAATGACTTTTTCTTTATCACTTTTTTTCCCTATTGTTTAAAATGTCCTCTATGCCGAGTGTGTCACCTCCCCGCAGTCATTTCCTGCAGCGTTCTTGCTGGTTTGTAAGATACATTTTGTTGAAACATTTCGCATTTCTATAGAAAAAGAAACTACAGTACATTCATGTTGATTAACCCTTAAGGGAACAAACATCTCCTCTTTGGAATAGACAGTAATAAGCTCTTCAGTGTTGATTAATTAATAACGTGTATTATTACCATGTGCTTGCACAAGTTGACTAGCTGCTCCACCAGTGTTCTAATACATAAATGTATTGTAAATCTCAGCTGTGTAGAAAAAAGAGAAATATTTGTATACGAGTACTACATGATGCACTTTGATTACATATTAAAATACATTAAATAATTCAGTAATTATTGCATTCACATGTGCGCTAGTCTATATTGTGTTATTGCACTAAGTGGGCCTCCAGTAGTAACCCTGTTAATCCTGCACCAAGTGCATATCTGACCAGTGTCCTCTTGGGGGCGGTGTTGCCTCATATTTCCTATGACCTTGGCTTACAGACCACATATCTGATATTTACACAAACGACATGACAGCCATGAAAACTGGGATGTAAGACCACTGAGCGTTTGTCTACATTACTGTCAGTGTTACTGTTACCAAAAGACAACAAATGGCTTTAGTGTTTCCTTTCCTCCTTCCTTCAGCTCCTCCTTGGCTTGTTAAGATAAGAGTGCAAAGCTGGCTGAGAAACCTGAGGTGACACTTTTAGACCTTGTAAGCTGTAAGTACATCACCTCCTTCTGTCACACAATCGACCACGCAAAAGACAAACTTAACGTGTGATGTACGTGCAAGTGTGTGTTTTGCTCGTGTCACCCCGGTTCGTCACAAACAGTCTGGCTGTAACAGTGCGTGAGCCAAATGAAACAACAATCCTCATTTCTACTGTCATCAAAGAAATGAAGAGGAGATAATGACTTAGTCCTGGGTACAAATATCAGTAGTACATACTGTTAACAGTCGGAACAGCAGGGTACACAGAGTTATCAATTATTGCACAAAATATACTGTATATTAAAATACACTAACTACTTATAGTAGGGAAACTGTTTTTTTCCCCCACCAAGAACACGCCATCAAAGATGAAATCTTGAGAGTAAACAAGCTCTGACTGCTAGGATCATGACTCTTTGTGGCTGGCAATCTGCAATCAAAACTAACATTTGAATGAAAGTGCTGAATGCTTTGCGTCTATCACCTGTCTACCGTACACACAGTATTTACAGATAGTCAAAACAGGGACAGGGATAAACACAAGCTTTCAGATTCTCTGGAAAACTGCACCTCTTTTTGTTCAACACAAAAACGCATCCAAATGAGGACAAAGAAAGCTTTTTCCAGGCAATCTAAAAGTGGAAATGAACCAACAGTATGTACAGTTTCTACTAATGTCCATTTACAGATTCCTCTGAGTGCTGGAAGGGATTTGAAGGCTGTTAAATGGAAAATGAGTGAGCTGTATGTGTGAATGCAACAAAGGGGCTTTGTCATTCTGCTGCATGTGTGTGTGTGTGTGTGTGTGTGCTTTGGGAGTCTTATCCTCTGCGAAGTTCCCTCAGCTCTGCAGCCACTTTGCGCAACTCTGCTTCAATCTCGAGTAGCTCCTGCAGAAAAATGTGGGGAAAAAATGTTGCACAAACATGAAATCAGTGCATTTGTAAAGAGCAGACATCAAATTCCTCCAAGACCTGAGAGAAAGCAAATTTTCCAATACGCAACCCAGTGTCACGGTAATAGGAGGGAGGGAGGGATTTTCCCTTCAATTTCCGGTGCTACGGTTAAAGAGATCTCCCTGAAAGCCATTAGCTCATCTCAGCACATGCTTTAAAATTTCAACACTAGATGGACGAGATGAATACAATGCTGCACTCACATCTTTGTTCTGGTGTAACTACAAAGTAATTACAGTATAATTACACTGTAATATGCACTGAAGCCTAAATTTACCCACTAACTTACTTCTCCTTCATCTTCTTCATCCACTTCTTCACCCTCCTCGTTGTCTTCCTCCTCCTCCTGCCCCTCTTCATCCTCTCTGACATATTCATCCTCATCTTCCTCGTCCTGCCCATTTTCATCCTCCTCTTCTTCACCCTTATACCTCTCTTGCTCAAACTGCCGCGTGGCTTCATCGCTCGCTTTCTCCATCATTCTCTTCTGCTGGGGCTCCTTCACCTCCACCACTTCTTCCTCCCTCTTAACGCCATTCTCTACTTTCTCTTCAGGCTCTTTGCCTCCTTCTCCACCCTCCTTCTTTTCGCTATTCTCGTTCTTCTCTTCCCCCACCTTTTCATCCACGCCATCCTCTTTCTTCCTGTCCTGCACCTCCTGCTGTCCCTCCTCCTTCACCCGTTTCATCTTTCTGACAAGTTCATCCAACTCCTCTTGCTTCTCCTTCCTCTCCCTCTCCTGCTCTGGCTTGCTCTTGCTGTCCTGCTCTTTGAGCAGCTCCTTCAACTCCTTTCTCCACCTTCTCCTTCTCCACCATTAGCTCCACCTCATTCTTCCTCCTTTCCTCGAGCCTCTGCTTCTCCAAGTCTTCTGCCATTCCTTCCTTCCTTTCTTTGTCCTGTTGCTCCTTCTTTTCCTCCACCCTGTCCTTCTGCTCTGCTCCAGAGCCTTTCTGGATCTCCCTCTCCTTCACAGCCTCGTACCTCTTCTTTTTAAGCTCTTTCAGGAGCTCTTTGAGCTCTTCATCATTTCTCTCCTCCTTGCCTTTCTTGGTGAGTTCTTCGGCAAGCAGCTCCTCAAGCTCCTTGGCTCTTTCCTCTTCATCATCCCTCTCTCTGTCTTCAATGCGTGGCTCCTCCATCTCCTTCTGCTCGGTGTCATCATCCCCTGTCTTGTCTTCTTTCTCTCCCTCTGTTTCTTTTGCAAGGTTGCTCAGATCCCTCTCATCCTCGCCGGTCTCCTCAAAATCGTTCTCATCGTTAGCCAGATTGTCCTCGTATCGGTCCGTCTCATCATCGCGCTCCCTTTCCCTCTCTGAAAAACAAACATAAGTGGCTGTGTTTTTATTTTGTTTTTGTTTTTTTAGCAGTAATGTCTTCAAAAAGAACATCAAATTGAGCCAGTGTGAATTCATGTGCACCATCGTCAGCCAGTTTCTGCAGCTCCCTGAGAAGACCCTGATGCCTGTGCACCTCATCAAGTTCCTCTGCAAAAAATAATGAGACACAAACAAGCCTAACCACCGTGTAATCAAACCATAAACACTAAACACTGTGTGACACTATCTAAACCCTCAAGAACAGATAATTAGTCACCTACCTGCTAGCTGTGGGCCACAATCATGTGGTGACCCATCTTCATTCAGTGTCTCCTGAATAATACATTCAACCTAATGCAACAATACAATACACACAAACACACACACACATTTTATGGTTGAATAATTGAAAAGCAGCAGAACAATAGGTCAAATAAAAGATTCTAACCTTTGCATCATTAAGGGGTGAGATTACTGGCCGGCTTCCCACTGAAACAAAAAACACAGACACACAGAGGGACGAGGGTGAGACATGGAGTGTGAAGGAGAACTGGACTAAAAATGTATCAATGTAATTTGCAGTTTTCCGCCTGTAAAAAGAACTAAAACCTTACACCACAGATGAAGTAATCTGTTTACTTTCCAACTGTTTGTTCTGTGCACGTGTAGGTGGAGCCGTTCCCTTGTTAATGTGAGCACAGTTACCTCGGTGAAGTGACACAGCAAAGAAGCTTACCCCCCCCCTCGCTGTAGGATGCAGTTGTTCCCAGAAGCTTTAGCTCACAGGTAGTTTCCCACCTGGGCTAAATCAGTCACCAATCCCACGCAAGCCAGTATGTCATTAAAGGCACTCTAAGCGGCTCTGCCTTTTCCTCACAGTGATATTATGCATCTAACAAAGATCTGAATGTCAGCGTAGAAGACAATCCATGTTCATCCTGCAGCCTGCAACCTTTTCCTTTATTATTATGCACTGGCTATGAGGGCTGGCTGATGTGATGCTGTTCAGTTACAGCAGCTTTATTCACTAAGTGCCAGAGCACATATTTACAAGAGGGTTTTTTTCTGTTTTTTGTAGAAAAAAAGAAAATCTTACATAAATAAATGTAAATATTGACAAGTGAGTCTTCCGCCCAAATCTGTCATGCAGGCCCTGACATTTTTGTTGTTGTTGACTTATGATAACAATGAAGTGTATTTACTAGCATCAAGTAAAGATTTATGGTCATTGTCCACAATTTTCATGTTCCACTCTGTCACAACACCAAAATACTGCACAAAATACAAAATGCTGTAATTAGAAAGACTCGTTCAAGTGTTTGAGAGTTTTTTTAAGTATTTGTACAAAAAAACCTTGGGTTTGTGTAGCATTAGATTTAACCACAATGATCATTTTGGCCATATTAAAGCACTTTTCAATTTGTCACAGGTGTTAGTGTTATACCTACTGTCCCAATAATTTGCAACAAACCAACTTTGATGTGTGAATATAATAGTTCAAAAATATAACTAAATGAAACCATGTTTTTTGCAGGTACATCACATTTTTATGTTATACGGCATCTGTTCTTGGCTTTGATTAAAAAAAAATTTTTTTTAAACCAGTCTGCAGAGAACTACCCTCATCCGCACAAAACTAACCATAGCTATTACCTCACATAACACTAAACTACTTCTCATTGGCTTATTTAGTCAAACCATCAGCAATTCACATTGATTATGTCTCAACTATCAACTAAATACAGTGGGTTTTGTTTGGAAGACCGCATAAACACTGACATAATCAAACCTGACTTCATGTATTTACCAACAAACATTACCAATAAATAAAAATAGTAAAGTAAATAAATAAAGACAATGAGTTATCTTGGCTCTGTGGGATGTCAGCTCACTGCCCGATCAGTGCAGGATCAATACAGGATCAGTTGATAGAACTAGAGCCCCCCCCCAAACACGTGAGCTGCCCACTGTCTGCATGTCCATGTGATGTGTGTGTAAGCTGGGACACCCCAGCGCCATAATTAACACCGGGATCTGGCTTTATCCGCTCAGAAATGAAAATTAAAATAAAATCGCGTGTCCGAGTCAAATTACTGGAGCCAAACAAACCCCAAAATGTCTCTCTGAGTCAAGAATATGCGCATTTATTATGGGGGTTGAAGGATGCGCAATATGGAGTCTTGGCATTGACAGATGCCGAGCCGCAGTGGCATTCACGGGTATCTTATATACAGTTTAATGTAATATTAATAGATTTAGTTGTATTGTGTTAGGGTGGGGTTATTGCCCTCACACTGCGACACAACTTGCACCCACAGTCTGTAGTTTCCTCCATAGGTTACTGGCAGTGCTGCGCACCCTGCAGCCTGGCATTACCGTCCGTGTATGTGTGTGTCTGTGTGAGGCACACTCCCCCCTGGTTCTCACACTCAGCAGGCGGTCTGTTATAATTGATTACGCCGGCTTTCACAGCGGCTCGCACACGTGCGCTCTTCCGCTCCCCTGCGCCGAGTTCTGCGTTTACGTTTGGATTTCTAGCGGCCAAGCCGGGAGTCCCTGAATAGTAAAATTCTCTTCTGTGTATAAAATGTCTCCACCTGCCAGAAGCAGCACGGTCCGGCTGGCAGCCAGACAGAAAGGTGGGCGCACAACAAATTATGTAACAAGGCTCCCGTTTAGCCTATTAGTCTTAAACCCCTGCGGACTTCGCCATTAGGTATGCGCAAACCTTCAGTCTGCGCCATAAAGTAGCGTTATAACGCATCTACTGTGTCTGTTTCTGCCATAAAGCCGGTTTCGGAGCGGTAAAAAAAAAAAAAAGGAAAGCTGAGGTAGTAGTGTGTAAAGAACTGGGTCGTCTCCGGTATAGGCTGCCAATTTTTGCCGCCACTTCACACTAAAAGCTGCCCGCATGCACACAATGTGTGTGTGTTTAATGAATGCGATGAAGGCTTACCTCCGACTGCAGCCCAGAGAAACACCGCGATTATCAGAATTCCCATAGGATCCGGAGAGTGAGGCTCCTGCAGGAGATAACCTTCAAATAACGGGCTGGATCTTCCTCACACAGCCGCCGAGCCTCGGAGCGCAGTCCTGTGCCCGCCTGCGTTTGAGTGTGTGTGCGTGTGTGTGGTGTCAGGTGACCGATTAAAGCCCAGACCGGTGCCACGGAATCAGGTTGACGTCCTGAACATTAAATCTGATAATAGTTCGTGTTAACAGGCGTCCTTAGAGCCAAGTGAAATTAAATTCACTAAAACTGCGCTGTTTAAATTCCAGCCAATGAGCTCTTCAAGGATATTATTAGGATAATACTTTGATTGGAGGCTCCCCATAGGCACAATCACCTCCTCTAGCTGCTGCTGCTTAATTATTTTTGCAGATCACTTTGAAACAGTTGGTAATGTAATGCACATTAGCAGGTCTTTATGCCACCTTTGGGAATAACATCCAAAAACATCCAATCATAAGCTTCCCCTATAAAGGCATATGGTATTTTTTTTTGGTGTATCAGTGCTTATGCATTTACAAGGTCTACAAATACAGGACGAAAAAACCCCCCCACAAATACTCAGCCATACATGAGACAGACATTTTTATTGTTTTTCCTATTTGCTGTTCTTCTAATTACCCCGACAAAAGATACACAAGCTTCCATTCATTATTTTACTGCATTTGACAAAGAAACAAATCTATTTACAGTGGTCATCTTTCAAAAACAGTGACACTCAAAGTTGTTTTTAATTTAATTTGGGGGACATCGTGGATCAACTGACCCTCTTCTCTTTTGAACATAAACTACTTTTGCACATTGGGTGTATGTAGACGATGGCTTCTGTTTAAGCACTCAACTTGGATTCGTGTCATCGCGTTTTAGGAACTGGCCTTGTTGGCGGATAGCGCTGGTTGGGTCCGATGTATTTCAGTGGAGTGTATTTTGGCTTCTCAATCACTTCCAAACCCAGGTAAGGCTGTAGTGCTTGGGGGACACGCACTGTTCCCTCCTGGTGGGAGAAGTCAATAATAATGGTTTCAAAACCTCTTGAACACATATGATGAGGAAAAAAGTAGACTTTATACAGTCCTGTGAAAAACTAAGTACACCATTATTGCTTCCATAGGATTGAAGAGACTAAGAAACAGCCTGGTGCTGCTAATGAAATGCACTTGATTAATTGATTGTCAGCAAGTGTGTTTTAAAAAGCATGTTTTTGTCAGTTTACTGATCTGGAGCATTCAGGTGTGTGTTTACACAAGGCCACACTTCCTAGGAGTGGACGTCCCAGCAAATTCACCCCAAGGTCAGATTGTGCAATGCTCAGAGAAATCACAAAAAAAAAAACCCAAAAAGCCCATCGCAGACTCTGCAGGTCTCAGTTAGTTAGCATGTTAAATGTTAAAGTTCATGACAGGACAATAAGAAAAAGACTGAACAAGTGTGGCTGTTCAGAAGGGTTGCCAGGAGAATGCCTTTCTAAAAAGAACATGGCAGCACAGCTTAGGTTTGCAAAGTTGCATCTGAACAAATCACAAGACTTCTGGAACAATGTCCTTTGGAGAGACGAGACCACAGCGGAGATGCTTAGCCGTAATGCACGGCACCACGTTTGGTTAAAACCAAACACAGCAAATCAGCACAAACACCTCATACCAACTGTCAGCACGGTGGTGGAGGGGTGATGATTTGATTTGCAATCACTGGACCAACCATGAACTCCACAGTATGCTAAAGTATTCTAGAGTCAGATGTGAGGCCACCTGTCTGACAGCTAAAGCTTGGCTGCACTTTGAGTACTGTGAAAAGCGCTATATAAGTCTAAGACATTATTATTATTACTATTATTGCACCTGTGTCATGCAGCAGAACAATGACTGCAAACACAGCAGCAAATCTACAACAGAACGGCTGGAAAAGAAAAGAATTGAGATGTTTTAGTGGCCCAGTCAAAGTCCAGACCTCAACCTGCAAACTTTAATGAACTGAAAAAGCTGCGTATAGAAAGCGGAAAAAAATTCATCCACAATAAGATGGTAGAGTGGCCAAAGGGTGTACTAATTGTGGCACAATGGAGCAGTGGTTAGCACTGTCGCCTCACAGCAAGACATTACCTAGTTTGAACCTCCTGGTTAGGCTGGTGTCTTTAAGTTTCTATGTTCTCTCTTTGCATTTATGGGTTTCCTCCCAGTCTTGTTGGGATAACTGGGTCTAAAAGATTCCATAGTTTCCATTCACTGCCGAGGTAATCCTTTAAATATTTATCCTTATGTCATCCTTGCATTTGCTACTGCTCTGTAAAACCAGTTTTGCAGTGGTCGGTAGGAACTGCTGTGTTCATTTTCTATTATTATTTCAGCAGAAACCCATTATCATCCATCTCATGCATCCCATAGCTGCATGAAGCCCTAAACCAAACCACAAAAACTAAAAAAAAAAATGTTGCTCAGCTATCATACTGGCTAGTATGATAGCTGAGCAACACAACACATTCTGATAACAGTTCTGTAAGAAAAAGTTTGCCATGCAGCCAACTTAGAACAAAGCCTGAATATGTCAGCTACTAGCAGTATGACACATAAAAAAAATTTTTTTAAAAAAACTCTTGGAATTTAATCCTTGCATAGAAACATAGAGAGTATAAAAGATGGCCGTAGCCTCGAGGTCTGAGAAGTGAAGCCAGTGTGGAAGTGCTTCTTTTTAGCGGCCAGCAGGTGGCAGCTGGTTGCAAAAAGACTTGTGATTGTATAATAGTTGATGGGGAAATGGCCCCGAGCTTCGTTGCTTTGTTCCCATACATTTCATTGATAATGGGCTCAATCACAAGCTTTAATAAACATGGTCAATTTTAGAGTCAGAACCCAGGATTTATCCAGGGATTGTTCATTGGCTAACAACTTGTGTCTGACAAGTTGTTAGCCAATGAATAGGCAGTGCCCTCAGGTTCACAGTCAGATCTGCCCCTTGAAAACACCAAGATGGGGAAGGTAATGGTGATGGTGAAAATGCTCAACTCCAGCATTGCACTGGGAATTTGGAAATCAGTGGGTCATGTCAAAGTGGGTATGTCCATCTTTTATATACAGTCTAGTGTCTGAACACGACAACTCAGTGAGTTTCAGAAAAAAATGAAAAGATCTTT
Source organism: Pterophyllum scalare (assembly GCA_024447675.2). NCBI lineage: Eukaryota > Metazoa > Chordata > Actinopteri > Cichliformes > Cichlidae > Pterophyllum > Pterophyllum scalare. The sequence goes on from JAMQGT020010467.1 coordinate 78,157, forward strand.
GATCATGAAGTTCACCTGTACCATTCAACCTCAACTCCTGGCATGAAACTGGCCACAATAAAAAGTCCAAAGTTTGTAAATGAACAAAGTTTCTACGCAAATCCCATGACTCAGTCAGCTGTTTCCTCTGCTGCGATGCAACTCGCCTTTTACAGTGCCATCATTTTTTTGACTCAGAGAAATCAATTTTGCTGTAGCTGCACGGGCCTTTCCAGTTCGGTAGCTTTCTGCCTCCGTTCCGTGTCTGTGGCTCTGTACGCTGATTCGGAATTACAAAACAAATGATACATTCTCTGCAAGCAGAAACTGTGGCAGATGGATTCACAGGATTTTCTTTACACTCAGTAAAGAAGTTGTCTTTCTCCCAGCAGCCTCTATCGTGGGCTTTCAGCATTAACTTCCCTTTGTTGTACCACTGCGGCGTGTGCACGGGGCACGCGTCACTGCACACAGCAGCTATAACTAGGTCGACTAAAATTTATTTAGAACCTCATGTGACGTACGAAGGGCTGAAGTAAACGTTAGGAAGGGTGGGATTCAAGCCTGACAGAAGTGATTTATAGAAGTATACTGCGAATGGCAACAGTCACAGTGTGTGTGTGTGTGTGTGTGTGGGGGGTGCTATCTTTCATAATAATGTCTGACATTTTTCATGTCTCAAACATTTTTTTTTTTAATGTGTAGAAAAACACAACATGAGATTAGACTGCTGGTGTCTTACTTTGGTCTGGTGAGTCTCCAGGATGGCGATTACAGTTCGGGGGATAGCACACGCTGTAGCGTTCACCTACGATGAAGAAGGAAAAGATACATTATAGAGGTATTTATATATATATATCAATAAGCAGCAGGAATACACAGCAGTGCTGCATCATCCGCAGTCTTACTGTGTGGGCGTACTGCAGGCTGCCGTCCTCTCTCTCATACAGGATGTTCAGGCGTCTGCTCTGGTAGTCTGTACAGTTGGACCCACTGGAAATCTGATATACATATGATGTAAAACGAACAACAATTATATAAAGTAGCTCTGAATTTTATCTATACAGGGGGATGAGTCCTTAATAACTGTTCAAACTGAAAGCTTCTTTATTATAAATGAAACTGAGGTAACTGGAGGTAAGCAGGTAAATGGGTAATAGTTAAATAATGGGGCTGACCTCTCCGTAGCTGTTTCTCCCAGGCATCCAGGCTTCAATGTCATACTTTCTGTGTGCAGGAGGACCAAGTTCCTCTGTCGGCATATCTAGCACTCTGAGGAAGAAAATACTCACACATGAGGGCTGGATCTCAACATCTCAATTAAGATTTCAACTAGAACCACTGCCTCGTGACTACATGGCCCCATCAGCCTGTCAAGCAGCAATTTAGTAGCATTTCCCTCCAGATTTGACCTCTTGGATATAAAGTGTCATCATCATTTTATCCTTGTTTAATCCTTGTTTACTGCATTAACTGTTTAGGAATTAGAACCATTTTTTTTAACACAGCCCCAAATCTACAGGGGATCAAAAGTAATTTTCAATATAAGGAATGTTTTTAATACTTGGATGAAGTAATAAAAACAATGACTGCCTGAAGTCTAGGACACTGACATCACCAAATGCTGTGTTTCCTCCTTGAAATGTTCTGCTAGGTCTTTAATAACTGAAATGCATGATCTCTTGGCTTGAGATCAGGTGACTGACTTGGCCATTGAAGAACATCCCATTTCTTTGCCTTGAGAAACTCTCGGGTTGCTTTTGCAGTATGCTTTGGGTCATTATCCATTTGCACTGCGAAGCACTGTCCCGCCAGTTTTGCAGCATTGGTCTGAGCCTGAGCGGAGAGTACAGCCCTGCACACTTCAGAATTCATCCTGTCACTTCTATCAGCAGTCACATCACCTGTAAACACTGGTGGCCTGGTTCCACTGGCAGCCATACATGCCACAACACTGCCTCCACCATGTGTGACAGATGATGTGGTATGCTTCTGATCTGAAGCTGTTGCTCTCCTTCTCCATACATTTCCCTTCCCATCATTCTGGTACAAATTCATCTTGGTTTCATCTACCTACAGAGGATTATTTCAGAACTGTGCATGCTCTTTTAGATGTTTTCAAAAATTCCTTGTTTTTAAGAATGTACCAGCTTCTGATGTTTTCTAGCCAAACATTATCATGTCACAGGAGTAATATTTCTTCTCTTATTTTGTCATCATGACAGTGTGGGATTTTTTTTGTGTGTGTGTGTACTGACCTGTAGTGCAGTTCCAGTGCAGAAAACATTTCTTTTTGTAAACTGACAAACTCCTCCAGCAGCTGTGAGCTTTCTTCTCCCGTCTCATCTGCTGTCACTCCAAACATCTCCACCTGCACAGACACAGACACATTAAATCAGAGGGAGGAATTATTTATATTATTCAAAACAAGCAGCCATACACAGAAATGACCACGATCCACTGTGTTGTCTGTGTACTACAAATATACATATTAAACCTCCTGTGTGTCTTTTGACCTTATTGAAGTGATGAACTCTGTAGAGTCCCCATGTCTCTCTGCCTGTGTCCGTCTCTGCTCTGTAGCAGGTGCTGCTGCACACCGTCCTGCACAAAGACATAACAGCTCATGTCAGCTGTAATTACGTCAACATAGCACTCCATATATTGCAAACTAAGAGGCAGGGGTGCTCCTAACCTGACAGGCAGGTCCTTCCAGTTCACTGCATGATCCATAAAATAGCCTGAGGGAGAGAGTCACAAATGGATGCATCCAGTTTACACATCACGCCTCCTCAGATTAAAAGAGACACAACCAAGCTTGCTGAGATCCACTAGATGGGATTACAAACAACCGTGAGAGTTTTTCTTTACTGAGGCAGCACTACTGATATGTTGGTAGACAGCAAGACACATAACATCTCACTTCAGCAATTGATTGAATGCAGGAGTGCTTTTGGGACTAAACAGACTTATCACTTCTTTTAGTTACTACACTCAATAATAAAAAAAAAACAATTGTTTCAAAACAATACAATACACTGTTATCACACTGATAAGCAACCACAGTGCTAATCTCAAACTGTGAGGAAAAGGACAGAAGAGCTTTACCTGCCACCCCAACCTCTCCGGTTCCAGCCAGGTTGATGTCTGGGAAACGTGCAGGGTCCAGTGAGTAGACTTGAGAGCTATGGGCATTGGGTTGCATCCCACAACCCTCCTTGAGGTGGCCAAAACAGAGAGGGGAGTAAGATTAATTGTGGCTGCATCCAATTACTTCAATTATAATGAATAAATAATTGCAAAATGCTTACATTCAAGCAGTGACCTCCAAGACTAAAAAAATGAGGCTAATGAAGATGTGCAGTGCAGTGGCCACTTGAGGCTGGCACCAAAAGTGAACCAATCCCCGACGACTAGTTAATAGTTAATTACAAAGGTTATGATAACCTCATACAGTTGTCATAACCTTTGTAACTAAGCTCAGTTGTTTACATTTTATTAAGGCTTAAAGTTAGAGGCATGGCCACTTTGAGCAACAGGCGAGTACCAACTCAGCAGCTAAACTGAACTCCTCAACCATATCTGTATCTGGCAGCAAACAATAAGGTAAAATTAAAGTTTTAAATTGAGGTTTTAAGATGGGTCTTCACAGTTTAGTGAGCAATGTCTTGATGGCTCAGTCCATCATTTATATACAGTGTATGATAAAATTATTTTATTGTGACAGAGTTTTGCAACTCACAAACACAGCACCCTTCAGCATGTCAGGAACAACCATAGGAATGAAGCCCTGCAGGAGTCAAAAGGATAACCCATGTTTGGCTTGTCTAAATATTAATAATACAAATTACACACAATAATTATCCATATTATCACATTTCCACACACATGTGCATACCCATCGCTGTAGTGTGTCAAGGGCAAAGTTCTGGAGTGCAGTTTGAAGTCTGGCCCCTGCACCTCGAAGATAGTACGACCTGTGGCCTGAGACATGAGCTAGATGCCTGCAGCAGAGTACAGAGGATATGTAGATAACACAATTCATGTCAATTAAAGTAGCCTATACTGTATATTAGACAGTGTTGTACAGTAAGAAACTACAACCAGAGTCATCCTCACCTTTGTCTGATGAGTCCTAACTCCTCCCCTAGCTCTACGTGGCCTTTGGGTTTAAAGTCAAACTCTACACCACAGACATACACTGTTACATTAGCATCTTTAAAAATTTTAGGTAAACTATATAAAGTTTACTAATTGGTACTTCGTATCTCATTAGTCACCTGGTTTTTGTCCCACAAGTTCCACCACCCTGGCCTGGCTCTCATCTCCTACTGGCTGAAAAAGGAAACTGACTTGAGCTTCACAGTAAATCTCTCCCAAGGACCTCAGGACAAAGAAGTGTGAGTGCACACTGCATACTCACCACATCAGGGTGTGTAGTGTTGGGCAGCCTGAGTGCCCGGCCATAGTGTTCCTCATCCAGCTCGGTCTCTTTGTTGCAGAGATGACTGAGTCTGTTGCGGATCTCCCGGCCCTTCTGCAGAGCTTGGGTGTACTCTGGAAGCTGCGGGATAAACAACAAGGACTCAGAGGTGGCCCCACATGTGATTTGTTGCAGATCAAACATAAGGGGAGTGAGCAGATTAACTGATTTTATAACAAAGCAACACAAAAGACATGAGGTTCTGAAGTTAAACTTACATTGGCGAGGGCTTTCTTATCCTCCTTCATCTGGGAGGAAAAGATCATTTAGGTCATACAAATGGAGGCAGCTCTACACTCTAACAACTTGTAACAATGCAAATAAATAAAAATAAACCAATCAAAGCAAAGCATATGATGACGCAAACCTCGACAGAAAAGGCTGTTGCTTCTGAGTGCAGTGTTAAGTACTTTGAGCTATAATAACCATTTCTCACCACTAGTGCTCTGACTGTGTCACTGACACGCCTCTTCTCCTCCTCCAGCTCAGAGATTTCCATCCTTACTGCCTGGAGCTCCTGCCACACACACACCTACAAGGCAGACACATACACACACAATCAGCACAATCAAGCGAAAACCCAGTACATTAGACAACAGTGTATTAATCAGGTGTATATACGTAAAAACATTGAGAACTACAGTCAAATTTAACACAGTGGATCTGATTTTAAACAGCTGTTAATGACTTGTTTTTGTTTTCCAGATGATTTCCATGATAAGATATTGTGCTTATAGCCATAAGTATTCCAACCAAATATATCACTTTTTATTATAGCAAGTAAAAAAAACTGTGAGTAATGTAGTTTTAATGTAAGTCAGCATAACTAGACATTGTTTTTTTCAACTTTTAGATCTGGGCTAGACTTGTTTCTCTAATTGTTACCTTCTGGTGTTACAGCTGAAGTTAAAAATGAATGCACCCCTCACACTCAAACATGTATTTTAATTATTTGCTTCATTTGGATGTTTGAATGTTGGTGCGCCGAATGGTTTAGAGTACACCTACAGTTTGGCACCAGAAGATTCATATGGAGAGAAAAGAAATTCCTGTGTTCGCCCTAAATCTTTACATACATATACTATATTGCCAAAGTATTCACTCGTCTGCCTTCACACGCACATGAACTTGAGTGACATCCCATTCTTAATCCATAGGGTTTAATATGATGGCGGCCCACCCTTTGCAGCTAATGGCGCTTCAAGTCTTCCACAAAGTTTAGGAGTGTGTTCATGGGAATTTTTGACCATTCGTCTAGAATCTCATTTGTGAGTTCAGACACTGATGTTGGACGAGAATGCCTGCCTCGCAGTCACCGCTCTAATTCATCCCAAAGGTGTTCTATCAGGTTGGTCAGGATTCTGTGCAGTCCAATCAAGTTTTTCCACACCCAACTTTCATCCATGTCTTTATGGACATTGCTTTGTGCACTGGTGCCAATCATGTTGGAACAGCAAGGGGCCAACAGTTTGGGGATGTAAAGTGGTCTAGAGTCCAGTGGCGACATGCTTTACACCACTCTATCCAACGCTTTGCATTGCATCTTGTGATGTAAGGCTTGGATGCAGCTGCTTGACCATGAAACTGTGGAACTGTGGAATATTTAGTAGCGAGGAAATTTCATAACTTTACTTGTTGCACAGGTGGCATCCTGTCACAGTACCACACTGGAATTCACTGAGCTCCTGAGAGCGACAATTCTTTCACAAATGTTTGTAGAAGCAGTCTGCATGCCTAGATGCTTGGTTTTATACACCTGTGGCCATGGAAGTGATTGGAACACCTGGTTTCAATGATTTGGATCGGTGAGTGAATACTTTTGGCAATGGGCCTTCGTGACATCACAAGTCTGGAGCCAACCACGTTTCAGCTGCATTGTAAGCAACTGCATGCGTAAACTTCATGTAAAGACTGACTTTTCAGTGAAGTGGTAGATATTCGGAGAAACTCCAGTAAACTATTTCTGGCACAAGATAAAATGATCATGGTTTAATGCCAATAAGAGTACTTAATTAGTAACTGAAAAGGCTTACAATTTTCCTGACATCGTCCCCTCGCAGGTCACCTTTCCTGCTCTCTACATTAGCTATGACTTTGCCGGTCTCCTCACACACGGCTCTCATGTCCAGCTCAGGCTTGTCACTGTAGCCATCGCGGACATGCTCGTATAAACGGCTCCGAGCTCCATGTCTAAAGCGATGCGGGACGAAAATGCTTATCCTGTCCCCTGAACACTGTCTGGCTACCGGCTTTAGCACAGTTGCTGCAAACCCCCCAACTCTAGCGACCATGCCGATGCAGGTCGCCATGTTTGTCTAGTAGCTGAGGTTGCGTTCACAGGGTATAGGAAGAATCAATACCATTCTCAGTTTAGGCTCCTGGTCATCTAAAGCTTTCAGTGCTTATCAAGGCGTCTGCGCGTTTGAGTCAATATTGGGGTATTTTATTATTATTATTTGTGATTTATGATGAATTAACACTATTTTTAGAGGTTAGTGTAGCTGAATAGCACTATTTCTGGCTTCTAAATCGTCCGTATTTTTCATGAATGCAGCATGAATGCGGAAACCAGTTTTAACAGAAGCGGAAACCAAATAAATCATTGCAAATACTTAGATTTAAAACACTATTTTTATATAATTATTTAACAGCGTGTGTCAAATAGCGTGTGAATGGGAAATTAAAAAAAATCAAGAAAAGGACTCTGTCCCAAACAATCGTCACGAGGCAAAGGTCAGCCAATCAGATGAGCGGAAGTTTACCATTGCGGTAATCCGGTTCAGAGACAAGTGCGGCCGTTAGGAGCTCAGCTGAGTCCCAATTTTCAGCCCCGTGAGCCCTAAAAGCTGCACTATTTGCCGGCTAACCACCGAGGTGGATGTGTGTGCACACTGCCATGGTGGACTGATATGTATAACGGCTATACGCGTTCGCACAGGAGGAGAATTTTTCTTCCTTTTTAAGCTAGTTTGTACCTTCAGCTGGTGATGGTGCACACAGGGCTGGATGAGCAGCGAGTAGCCTGACGCGTCTTCACCGCAGGCCGGGACAAGCCTTTCAGCTGAGTCCGGAGTACCAAGGCGACCAAATGCTTACAAGTTTTTGACAATAAACGAGGTACTTGGGTACAGTTGGTCTGCTCCAAACTGCCTCATCAGTTCCTGCTGAAAGTGAGATCCAACCAAGCTTTCACGGTGGAAACGAGAAGAAGAGCAAAGGTAAATGAAAGCTAAAGAAATTCAACACAGTACGGATGGTGCTGCTAAGAACAGTGTTCTTTGGCATGTTTATGACTCAGCCAGTAGCTCTTTTTTTATTTTTGTAATTATGATAGTGGCAAAAATGAAAACATCAGTTCTTAACATGCACAGTATTGTAATACTCTTATAATCTTTAGCTAGAAACGCACCCATTTTTTTTTGCCAGTGTTTTGGAGGTAGGTGTTATCTGGGCCATGTGTGTCCTAAGCCTCTGGGTATAACGATAGGCCTTGCATGAATAAAGATCAGCCTGTTCTGTTTGCTAACGTTAAGTGCATGATGCATAATGCATGTGTGCAATTCTCTGTTTGTGCCCACACCTCAGATGAATGCTGTGCGGGGGGGCACAGTCACCTGGCGTCCCCAGCCGTGGCAGGACGGAGACGGGGGAGGAGGGGAGCCTCTGTCAGACAGCGACTCAGAGGAGGAGGACTTCCCTGATGACAGTACCACCCCGCTGGGCGACTACATTACACATGGTGAGACCGGAAAATGATGAGGCTGGCCTTTCTCTATCTCTGCCCTACATCAGGCTCATTTCACCTTCCACCTTTCTTCTTTCTCTTTCCTCTCTGTGTTCCAGGGCTGAAGCAACTCCTGGATGCTCAGCAGCTGTGTGACGTGACCCTGCTTGTTGAAGGAAAGAAGTTCATGTGTCACAGGTATGATTACCATATTTTACAGGGCAGTTTGAGTGTCAGACTGCTCAATGCTTAAGGCTACTTGGTGTGTGTAAAGTAATGAAAGCTTTATACACACACACACACACTTGAAGTTTATTTATTTTCTAATCTCCTGGGGAGGTTATGTGATTGGTGCAGTGTTTGTCTCTTTGTTAGCCAGATTGCCTAATAAATTAGGGACAGATTTTCATGAATGTCTACCAGAGGTGGGGCTTGGTCAAACTTAGAAGTTGTTAACACTTCTAAGCTTTGAAGTGCTGGAAAATGTAGAAATATCTTCTGCAGGTGAATGGGCATATAGGTGGGTGATAGGAAATTCTGGACCAGTATTGATGTTTAAAATAAATTGTCTGACAGCAGGTTTCAATATAGATAGCTTTATATTTGCATATTTTCTTTCATTTCTTTTGTATTATCCCCATTTGTACCTGGGGGAAACAAATAAGTCTTGATTATATGAAAAAGTTTCTGACCTATTTAAAGTTACACTGTGTAAAATTTTCACCATAGATTGTAGTCAGCTGAGTTCTGTTTTCTTACCCCTCCCAATTCAAGTGCGTAATCCAGCTACGGTGGCTGCTATAGCACAAACATATTCCTGTAACGGCTGCAGCCGTCTGGAGTGTTTCTACTACTTTTTTTTGTAAAAAATATATTTTTGTGTGCACTATATTTTAATAACAACATTTAATATTTGAATAATATCCACACTTGGCAATAAATCAGCAATAAAAAACAGACATGCCAATTAAATATTTTGCGATATTTTATGTTTTTATCATCCAAGTTAGTTCAAAAACTCTGGCCGCCATTCGTCCATAGTGAGTGTACCCAGATTGCGAAGTAACTCTGAACTAGATCCTCCCTTGGTTCTTTTGCTATCTGGGTAGGCTGTCAGTCCACTGTTTCCGTCAGCTGTCGATATGCCGGGTGGGAAGCGTCTTCCTCTATTAACTCTGGAGGAGGCTGAAAAGCTTTGCGAAAGGAGTCCGATTTGAGTTGTGAGCCGGTGAAGCTCACTTCTGCCTTATGACAGTTATACTGAGATGAGATGTTGATGACATCCTGAACTTTTCTGTTGGTAAGCGCTGCTGTTTTTGCCACTGTTAGCATCTGATAGCTGCTGTTAGCCGGTGTTAGTGAAACTTTCTTTGAAGTGCATTTGTTTTTGGTGTTTTTTTAGGACACTTAAGCGTAATGTTAGCTAGCATAATCTTAGCTTATAGTCTTGTTCAGCTTTTGGGGGCAGTCACATTTCTAATCTGCCAATAAGTAATTGTGACAATATTGGTTATAAATAAGCATGTTTGTGCACATTTTCATGTGTTAGAGCGCTGACTTCAGTTCAGGAGATGAGGTTTGAGGTGAGGAGAAAGAGGATGCTTTATTAAGATGCTAGTCACGTTGTCTCTTTTCTTTTATGTTTTCACTTCATCTGTGAAGAGGACCCCTACTCAGATGATAAAACATAGGTATGAGCCTTCATATCTCAAAACTGAAGGTGCAGACATGAATTAAAATTAGCCTCCACAGCACTCAAACGCCTACGAGTTCTCTTCTCTTCCACCTTTGGCGTACATGTATCTGTCCAGCCTCTAGCCACATACATAAAACACAATTAGGCTGAACAGCAATGTCCATGTCGGCCACTGTATTCAAGATGCTGCTACAACATGGCGACTTCCACAAACAGGCACCCGGCCCTTTGTATTTTTATTGGATGAATTCTAAGTTTGAGTGCATCAGTTTGTTGGTAGATGTCATTACACACTATTCAATGTATATTTATGAGCCCAAAATCCTTTTTTCTATTAAATAAACTCAAAATAAATTACCGACTGCACCTTTAAAGCATTCAGCTCTTCATCAAACTATCTTTACACATGTAAAGAGTGCAGAATTGATGTTGTGCAACAAATATATATCTACCACTGACAATGGTAAATGCCATTTTATTTATATAGATAGGTCCTTAGGTTTTGTTACAGTTTCAGAGTTTTTGTAATTTTTACTTCTGTACACCACAACAGCAGCTTTTAAATCAAACAATATTTGATTGGAGTGCAGACTTTCAGTTTTAATTCAAGGGGTTTAATAAAAGTATTGCATTAACAGCCGTTCTTATACACTTCCCCTCATTTTCAGAGACCCAAAAGCAATTGGAAAAACTAACATAATTTTAATTGTAAGGATTGTTTTTCATACTTGGGATAAACATCCTTGAGAATCCCTGAAGGTTAGAACCCATGGACATCATGCCGTTTCCTCCAGTGAGGAGCTTGTTTGTGGGTTTCCCTTCATTTCGTGTTGTACTTAATAACTGAAATCCTGCACTCTTGGGTTAAGATCAGGTGACTGACTTGGCCATTGAAGAAGTCACATTTTTGAGAAACTCTTGTGGTGTTTTTTGCAGTATGCTTTGGGCCATTATCCATTTGCACTGTGGAGCAATGTTCTATGACTATTCTAGCATTTGTTTGAATCTGGGAAGAGACTATAAAACTTGATGATCACCTCCTTCACTTGCATCGACATCTCTTTGAAGCTCATATTAAGACCTCCAGTGAACAGCAACCAAATACAAGCAACACTTGGAATCAGTTCTTTTATCTCTTTAATTTTCCAAGGAAAAAGAAGCAAACAGGTCTCACCTCGTTTCACCACAATAGCAAAATTTGTGCTATTGTCCATAAGGTTAGTCCAAAAAGACTTGTATGCTGACGTTGACTGACACCATTAAACATTCATGCTCTGTGGCTTATTTAAAAAAAAGACTGAACAAGCCTGGCTGTGATTTTCTGTTATGATGCAAAGAGAAAATGATCAAAATGACTTTGAAAGATTGTTCATTGGTGGGACATGGACTCTACTGATGAGCTCGGCCAGTTGAGCCATCTTAGTAGAGCTCAAATGTCAGTATTTTTAGCACAATAGAAGCAACAAAAATCACATCTGCATAAAGATGAGTAAATGGGTTTGGAAATATTCATCATTATGGTGGAAATTCTACAATAAAGTCAAAAAATCAAACAAGTTTAATATTTCCCACTGTAAAGAGGTCAAGATTCAAAGCAGTGTCATTTCCTATTACTTATGTCCATTCCAAAGCAGACACAAGCTATCACAAGCACTATCTCAAGACTACAAGACAGAAGAACCCATTTTCAGCCATATGTTATCTTATGTAGTTCTGCATGTAAATTTCCAATCAGTCATGGGCATGCAGTTGTTTACTGTGATACCTGTGGTTTCCTGTGATATGTACGGAAAGACAGAGTAATTTGTCCTCAGGTAAATGCCAATGCAGGAAGTTATCAGCCATTGAGAATGGTCTGTACAGAAAAATAGTTATTACAGTAGGACTGAAGTGCAGAAACTCCTCATTTAAAGGGCATTGGAGTTCTCAAACTGCAAAAGCACAGGTTTACAGAGAAGTAGAATAAAGGATATTATCAGATGAGTCTTCTTGTGCCATATTCTGTGTGTGTGTGTGTGTGTGTGTGTGTGTGTGTGTGTAGGGGGGGTATATAAAGAGAACAGTAAGGGTCATGCAGGACCTATACTGTGCGAGAGGATTTAGTGGCTCTGTAAAGGTTTTTGGGATGAATTTGCTGGTATAGTGCAGATCCACTTGTCCCCTTAATTGGAAACCAGTACGGGGTTTTTCTGATTAATCCCACATGAAACTCCTCAAGGGAGTGGTCTCAGTTCCAGCAACTTGAATGACACAACACCTTATTTACACACTTTATTTTGGTTTTCCCTTTACTTTGTCACCTGTCTACATCTTAATTTCTTCTGTCTCTCTCTCTCTCTCTCTCTCTAATCCTTTGTCCCCTCAGAGTCCTTTTAGCGGCTGTGAGTCCATACTTTCGGGCCATGTTCACCAGCCCTTTGGTGGGAGTCTCGCCTCACTGAGATCCGACTAGAGGAAGTGACGCCGTCTGTCATGGAGACCATCATCCAGTTTGTGTACACAGGGGAGGCCGGGCACTCTCTTCTGGACACAGCCCTGAGGATCTGTTTGTGGCTGCCAAACCGGCTTCAGGTTATGCCCCTTCAGGATCTGTGCTCCAGGTAAAGTTAACATCCTCAGTAAATAGACTTCAACGTTTTTATTTTGACATTAGGTTGTAGATTGAAACAGCTTCTGTTTTCTAAGTGAAGGACAGAAATAAAATCATCTTGTGTGGGTTTTTTTTTACTTTCTTGTTCTGTTCTATATTTTTATTTTATTTTTTCCACTTTCTTCTGCATTTTTCTCCACTCTAATTGCTTCAGGTTTCTTTTTGAGCATCTCTCAGTGGACAACTGCCCTGGGGATGTAACTCTCTGGCTCGCTCTCACCATGACCAGCTCCTGCTGCGTGCTTCCCTGCGGCTGGTAGCCCAGCACTTTCCCCGGGTGGCCCGGCCGAAGACTTCCTCCTGCTCCGACCACGGCACCTTAGGCAGCCTCCTGAGCTCTGACCGTCTGGGGTGACTCTGAGGCGGGTAGCTGACGATGCAGCACGCCGCTGGGCAGAGCACCAGCCTTTGGATCGCTACGCTGCACATGCCGGCGCTGCTTCACCACCTGCGCCCCGGGCTGTTGTCTCAGGAAGAGAGCCGAAGACTGAGCCAAGAACTGGGGCCAGCAGCAGCAGGAGAAGGCCTTGGGGGGCCTCTGAGACCACGGGAGGGAATGTTTGAGAAAAGATTGTCTGTGTGGACCTGACACCTCGGGAAGATGAGTATTTAGCTGCGAGAGACTACACAGTGGACTGCTTTGATCCTCGAACAGGGAAGTGGGAGAAAGCGAGCACCACTTGGCTCACTTGTCAGTCCTGGCTGCACGGCTGTGGGCGACAGGCTTTTAGCTGGTGGGATCCTGCGGACTGGCTCTGTTTCTGCAGCTGTACATGAATACGATGCTGTGTTGATCACTCAATCAGGCGGACTCGATCAGTCCCAACCCCGGGCTATGCTAGGCCTACTGGGATGTGGAGAGTCGCTCTATGCTGGGGGGCAGCAACCGCTCAGCTCTGCTGGACTCCAGTGAGACCCTGGACCTGACCACACTTCAGTGGACTCCTGGGCCTCGGCTACCACTCCCCCTGCGTGCCTTTGCTTGTGCAGCATTGCGTGGAAGGCTTTCCTTCTGGGTGGAACCACACTTGAACAGAATCGAGCTGTGGTCCACTCAGGCGTGCTTATTTATCACACCCTGACAGACTGCTGGACACGCGTGGCGTTAGACTCTGGTGCCACTTGCCTCGCTGGAGGAGTAGCGGTGCGGGGGGGAGGATCTTGCGCCATCGGGGGATACATGAGGGACACCACAAGTTCCTGGATGGAAACTACACCCGACCTGGAGACTTTAGACGCTACAGGCCGTGTGCTGTTTTTTAGAGAAGGCAGAGGGGTCAGGGGTGGAGAGGGAGGTGACTGGGGGAGGAGTGATGGTCAGCGCAGAGCAGCGAGGGGGAGCAGGTGGTGGAAGCGACCGAGCGCCTAGCCCTGTCGTTTTTCCAGGGTTGCCTCGGCGGATTGCAGCAGGGGGTGTGGCCAGGTGGAAAAGAAGGATTTATGTGTTGGGAGGGGAAGGGAACGGCTCACGCTTTTACGACAGCGTGTACTGCTGGAAACCCGGCTGGCGCAGCTGGGTCCAGAGACGGGAAAAACTCCCGGGAGACACTGGAGGGGTGAGCCAGTTTGGGTGCACCACTCTAAAATTCCCTAAGAAACACATCCTGTCCAGACTCAGACTAGCCAAAGAAAACTGCAAGAAGCCCACTGACTAGCTTAGCAAGAACCAGTATGACTGAAGTGAGGTTCATAGACCTAGATCTGCTCCAAGGAGAATTAGCTCCTCCATGACCTCATGAAATGTTGAGTTTTGAAATGAAGTCACATGGAAAATACCATTTTATACAATCTGTGTGCAGCCACCAAGCAGGCCTATAATAAACTGGATCCTCTGAAAAGTATCACAGATGCATCAATAGTCAAGCAGGCACACAGCAAGTGGAGTGAGAAACTGGGGAAAATCAGGCCACATGCACCTGAATGTAACTGAATCCACTATTTGTCAGAACAGAAAAGTCCTTTTTGAGATGGAAAAGGGCCTTTTAGTTGATTTAAGTGTGAAGCTGTTTTAAGGTTTTTGTTGCTGATGTAGTAATTATAAATTTGTGATTTTTTTTTTTTTTGGGACACATATAGTTTAGACACAAGGATACTGGCACACTCTGGTCCACTTTATTTCCCTAAACCTGTTTTTTTTTTCTTTTTTTTTTTTCTCCTCCTGATGTTGGCCTGTGAAGCCCTTTGAAACTGCAATTTACAGCATACAAAACTTGACTTGATAGGAAACATTGTAAAACGTTTTAGAATATAGAGCACCTTTGAAAACCAAATTTCAAGAAACAATGGCTTTTCAAATACATGTGCAAAAGAAAGAGAAGAAATTGCATAAATTATTGAGCTGATTGTAAAAATGCTATTGAGTGGATTGCTTTAATGGATTTAGATAGTGGACTTTATTAAGCCTTAGATGGATCACATTCCTGAAGACAGGACTACATCATGTGATGTAATGTAAGGAGAGCATGGATAGGAGTTTCTAAGTTCTCTGTGGATTGAAAGTATTTTGATGATGTGAGAGTGAAAAACAGACTTGATCTAGTAAACAAAATTGTTTGTTGATAGCTAACACATACGCAGAGACACACGTAAAACTGATCTGGGAGTCATTTCAATAAAGTGTTTGTGGAAGATTTCAGAGTAGCCATTCCCCAGCCATGTCTGAAACTTTTTGAATTAAGATGCAAAACTACGATCAGGTATTTCCACCTTTTATTGTTTTCACAGATTCTTTTTGATCTACATTACAAGACTACATTAAACCACTTTCCTGATGCTCCATTTGCTCTCTTTCTTTGTCTATGAAGAGTCGTATGCTTGAATAATAGGGAATTCTGGATTGATAATGCTTTGAATAACTGTTTGGCTGATATTTTTCGCTTTGCGTTGCACATTTTCATTATATAAAAAATTACAATAGAAGGGTTCAAAAAATTTTTTTTAGTCACATCAGGCACTGATACCTGTAAACACCATTGTATTTGCCAATACAGCAATATCAGGCAACTGTACTGGCCAATTTATGTTTTGTTTTTTTTCTGATAACTTGTTTCAGTGTCGATATCCTATTCACAGAATTCAGTTTCAATTTAATACAAATGGCCTCTCATGGCCCACCTGGATTATCTTTATGGCCTACCAGAGGCTGTGACACACACTTTGGGAATCAGTGATTTAGAGGTAACTCAAATAACTATTTTTTATATAGTAAATGGAGAGTAGTAACAGGCCTGAGCCCAAATTGGACCTTTAGGGATGTGCTGTCATATGTGATTCAAAACAAAGCCTCTGTTAACTTACCTAACAGAAGTGTATTTTCCTGGTAATCCTGGCCAATGGTTAAACAAAAATGTTTTTTGTTTGACTGAGAACCCAGTGGTTTTTGTTTTGTTTTTGCTTAGACGATGCATGACATAAGTGGGAGCACTTATGTGTGCATTAAGTGGACCTTTTAGTCTAATTTCTATGTTCACTTTTTCTGCTGTACTAGAGTAAATTTGCATGATTTACAGTCAAAAATAATAATTCAAAATCTTACACCCATCCTTTGTACAGCCCCTTAAGTCATCCACCATATAAAACAAACAGTTTTAGCTCCTCCCTCTTTAAGCCAACTTTCTTCTGATTGCCTGCCCCTCATAAACAAAAGCTCTGACATCTACAGCCGTGTGCCTAAAATGACCATATTAGGGATTACACCTCTCAGTGACATCATACAGAGGCAAGAGTAGAAAAAATTTATTAAACTGACCAAGAGCAGTCTGGAGCCTGAGCCTCATAATATTAAAATTAGAAGGTTTGTACTTCTTTCTCATTATTGCAAATATCAATCAAATCCTTCATCCAGGTTCACAGCATGAGGGCAGTGAAACAGTGATATGACATCCATTGTGTTAAACATGGACTAGTTTGATTTTGTGCTTATGCCCAGTGCTTTAAAAAGAAACGGAAACACTTGAGTGGGAGAAATTATGAAAAAAAATGAAAGATGATTATTAGTATTCACACATACAATGAGTTCATTTTTATATATATTTGTGTGCATGTGTGTGTTCATGCATTGGAAAACTGTCATGTAGGAAATCTGGCTTGCTGCTTTGTATTTTTGGTTAAGTTGTAATCACTGTACAATAAGAGATATCTAAAGGTGATGTGCAGCCCTCTTAGAATACGACCTGCAGTATCCTTGTGTCTAGACTCTAATATACATCTTTCCTCCACCTTGAAGCCGGTTGATGAGTTGTCTTTACTTGACTCAGCAGGCACGTGGAGTTTCAGCAACAGGACTTTGAATGTACTTGGCATGCAGGTTATGGATTATCCACACACACATAGAGTAACATTGCACATTATTTATTTTTAAAAAAAAGTATTTTACATTTCTTTTGGTTTTAAAATTTGTGTTCTGACTGCAGTTCCTGGATATGTTGTAGGTGTGCTCAGAAATGATAAGCTTGTTGCTCTATTGTAACTAAAAGGTGCTTAAGATCGACTCCAAGATTAGAGTGGTCAGGTTTTTCCTCCTAAATCTGTTTTTCTCTACTTTCCACTGATGAATATTTCAGAATCCAAAGTCAAACCTCTTATCTTTCCAGCTGAACATGTTGCACTAATCATTTTCTCCCTCAAGGATGGAAAAGTGGAATTTCCCCAAATTTCCTCCCATGTAACTCTACAGACAGTAAGCTATTTCTAGTGAGCATAGTGACTCCCTGTGGCCTTTGCTGGTCTTTTAATATGTACTAAATCATACTTTGCTTACTTTAATTTATTCTTCTATATATATTTAATACATGGAATCAAACTGAATTTCAGGATCCCCTTTTCCTCTTGACTGCTGATAGTCGCTTCAGTTCAGATGTTAACGTGTAAGCAGAGGTGCATTGGTAGAGCTGATTCCATATGTTTTTGGACAATGGCAGTTTTATTTTTATATATATATATATATATATATATATATATATATATATAGCCTCTGTACATTACTACAGTGGATTTAAAATCAAACAAGATGTGATTGAAGTGCAGACCATCCTTTTATCAAATTCTGGGTAATTGTTGGCCTGGAGCCTGTCCCAGCTCATAGGGCAAGAGGCACATAGAGACAGGCGACCATTCACGTCTATGGACAGTTTAGAAACACAAATTAACCCAATCTCATACATGTCTTTCGACTGTGGGAGGATGCGAGGATGAAAGAACCTACGCAGACTCTGGGAGAAGATTCAAACTTCACACAGAAGTGCCCCAGCCTGGATTCAAACCCAGGACCTTCTTGCTGTGAGGCAACAGTGCTAACCACCACACTACCACTCTTGAATTGTGTACTTTCAGATTTAATTCAAGGTGTTTAATAAAAGTATTGCATTAAATGTTTAGGAATTACAGCCATTTGTATACACAGCCCCCCATTTTCAGAGGTTCAAAAGTAACTGACTAATATGATTTTAAATAAAAGGATTGTTTTTAATACTTGGATGAAAATCTTTCACACTCAGTGACTGAAGTCTAGAACCCATCAACTTCACCAAATGCTGTGATTCCTCCCTGGAGATGATCTTCTAAGTCGTTACTGCAGCTACCTTCAGTTGCTGCTTGTTTGTTGGTCTTTCTGCCTTCAGTTTTGTGTTCAGTAACCAAAATGCATGCTTTATTGGGTTGACAATAATATGCTTGCATCCTAGAGAGTGACCTTGACTTGACTCATGCACTTTAGTTTTCCTCTTTGGTCTTTCAGGCCTTTTGGTGTTGCTGAGCTGGTACATGTTCTTTTTAAAGAATGCACCATATTGGAATTTGTTCACTCCTAACGTTTTTCCTTTCTCTCTCAATGCATTTTTTTAGGGTTTTTTTATTTGCGTCAACTTCTTTTTGGACCTCTTACTGAGTTTGTCAACTCCAAATCTTTTATGTGCTTAATTTGTCATGAAATAACAAGGGAACAGGCCCCATCTCGCCATGAAACTACTTGTAAGTCAATTGCCCAATTATTTTCAAGCCTCTGGAAATGGGGGACTGTGTATAAAAGTGGCTGCCATTACTGAACAGTTAATGCAATCCTTTTGTAAGAACCCCTTTAATTAAAGCTGAAAGTCTGTACTTCAATCACAGAATGATGATTTTAGCTTAAAATCCACTGTGGTGGTGTACAGAGGCAAAACTACAAAAAAAAAAGTCACCCCCCCCCAAAAACGTACGCACCTAATGTCTCACTTTTGCGTCTTCCTGCCTTTCACTGAGCCAGTGCCATTAGCTGAAATATCAGCAGGGACCGCCAGCAGATTGACAGCTTTCTCTTCTCCCTCAGGTGAGATAAAAAAAGGTCAGTCCAACCTGACATTGACGTTTTATGGAGGAGCTGTTAATGCATGAGTCTCATGCAGAGACGGTAATGGTCTCTGCTCACAGGTTGCCCATTTTAGACATTTGATTTGGAAGAATTCCTACACGAGTGTGTGACTGGCCAGGATGCATTAAAGGATAGGTAGCAACTAAGTCTTTATTTATTTCAGTAGTCAAACCCACAGTAAGGGTTTCTTTGTTGCGAGTTTCATTTTGTGTTCCTAGAGAACTTCACACTACACTGCCTGTTAACTATTTCCCCAGACATGCTCCATGCTGTCACTCGGATATGTCAAACGGACTGATTTCCTTTCCCTCGGTGTGCTTGCAGCTCGTGTGACATGTGAAAAGTGATTGTGTACGCATGCATGTTTTCTATGCTGAGGCGTAAATGTGTCCTACACAAGCTTTTCGCACACATCCACGACTCTCACCTGCTGTGCGCCCATTCAAAGAAGCTGCCCTCATTTGTGTTACCTAATGACATTTGTGAACTGGAAGGCAAATGGATGCTTCGATGGAAGCAGTGCTATCAAACGATTAAAGGACTTTTTGCTTTTGTGTTTTGTGATTGTGACTTTTTTTGAAACAGAAGGAACTTTTAATTTTGGCTTAGTCATGATGATTGGCATTAATTATAATTTTATGATTGTTTAATGAAACATTTACTAAAAGAATGAAAAAAATACCTTTACTGGTAATATTTTCTACTTTACAGCCACAGGGGGATGTTATGGGAATAAAAGACGCAGGGAATCCATAAAATGGGAAGTTTCTGCATGTAAAATATTAATACAATCCAGTGGAGCTACTTAACTGAGAGGCTGTTTTTTCATGGTTTAATGGTAATAATTACTCTAATAAATAAACTGCTGAATCTGCTCATTGTCAAAGGTGGCCAAAGGTCTCTCTAGGACCAGCCCCCCAAACTCTGCTGCCCAGCTATTGCTCATCGTTATAGACAATTTGATCCACAGATGTAGGTGTTTTTTTGTTTTGTTTATTATTTCTGTAGATTTGAGAAAAGCTTTATTAGAAGAAAAGTTGCAGGCAAATCAAATGCAGGCTACCTCTGAGGAGTCTTATTAAACCAAGATTTAGAGTATTTTTAGCTATAAGTGCAGTGATGGCAGACACGGTGACCATCAGCAATCCAGCAGACATTTCCATTATTGTTGGATATTTCTTTGTGGTCATTGGTGTTGGCATTTGGGTAAGTGCAGCTTATAGAGTGTCTTATAATTATTTTTATTGATGCTTATATACTATTTATTATCCATCTTCCAGTCCATGTTTCGGACCAATCGTGGGACAGTTGGGGGATATTTCCTAGCTGGTCGCACCATGACCTGGTGGCCGGTGAGTCCAGTAGACATACACCAATAATTATACACTATAAGCTGCTATTGACTTAATGCCTTCACTGTATTTGTCAGCCAGTAAGAAGTGCTGCACAGAAATGCCAAAGATGTGTTTGAGATAGTTGATAAACAGAGGTGGTGTATAAATGGCCAGTGCTTTAAAAAGATACTGTTATTAGATTTTTAAATATCGTATCTGCATACAATATTTTTGTACTGCACTTTTTAAAGTTGTCGAGTGATTAGTGAGTGAGTTTTTACTTGTTGTGATCACTCCACCAAACAGTAATCCACTATAAATGTGAGTGATTGGGAAGGAGCGCACACTCCTCCTGCATTCTGAAGTGCTGGATTTTTACCTCCAATAAATACGAAGCTTCCACCAAACCAGATCAGTTCTGGAATTTATAGTGAACTCAGGTTTCTCCTGGTTCGGGAGATGCGGATGAAAAGTTTCATTCTATTTCAACACTCCATACAAGGAAAAATATTATGTCTATGTGCTATCTGTAAGTAGCTCAGCTATCCCTTTGGCTCATCTTAAACCTGAAACACCCAGCACCATCAGTGGAAAGGGCTATTACAACTCCTACAGGCTCCACTGAGACTTTTGTTCAGGCCTCCCCATATAGTGAGACCTCACTAAATGTAGATATAGTATTTCTACACCAACAAGGTGATTCCCAAAGAGCTATTAGCTGAAAACTTGGCATATCGCAGGATGGTTTATCTGAAATTCATGTCTATAAGAAATAGGAAAAAAAAATCCAGCAAAGACCAGAAACAGGACCTGAGAGATGTATCTGGATCTTCAGTTGATCCATCTATTGTTTGCTGAAGCTTCATCAGAAATGGTCTCAGTGGAAGGGTGGCTGTCAAGAAGCCATTCTTAAAGAAGGGAAATGGGGAGAAAAGGCTGAGGTATGCCAAATTACACAAGAGCTGGACTGAAAATCAGTGGCTACAGGTCTCATGGAGTGATGAATCCAAACTTGACATTTTTGGTTCAAATCATCAGGATGGAGGCGGTCAGGAGAGAGGCACAACAGTGAGTGTGTGCAGCCATCTGTAAAACACGGTGGAGGCTCTGTCATGGTTTGGGGCTGCATTTCAGCCAGGGGTGTTGGAGATCTTGCCAAAACGGATGAAATTATGAACACAGAAAAGTTTTATCAGATTTTAACCCACCATGCAATACCATCTAGAAAGCTTTTGATTGGCAACAGCTTCATTTTTCTTCAAGTCTCTTGTACGCTGCTGGAATCACAGCTTACAGAGCACAGATTAGAAAACTGATCACTTACATTTGTAGGCTACTTATCACCTAGAATATCTATTCAGTCAGTAAAATGAACTGCACTTTGATCTGGCAAAATAAAGTGATTTCCTCGTCAACTTTACTAGGCTGTGGGAGAGTGTCAGAAGTGAACACACTGAGGAACCTGCAATGTTTAAACACATGCAGTTTAAAGTTTAACAGCACTGATGAGCTGTTAGAGATAAACAGCAGCAAAGAGAGTGTACTGAGCAATAAAATAAACCTACAAATTTATTGATTTTTTCTGCTCTCATGCCTGTGGTGCTCATGAATTCACAAGTTTAAAGAGTTTCCTGTCATATTTGCTGCACCAGTGTTGCATTTTACTGTTCTGTTTCCTATGTTCTTTATAGATCTCTATCACCCGTTCCTCTGATAAGCCCTCTGACTGGAGTTATTGATCCATTTTGTGCAGAGGAAGAGTCAAGTGACTCATCAAACACCCCTTTTTTTACATGAGCGTGCACAGATCCTGGAGCAGGAAGCCTGGTTTAACAAAGAAAGCTGATAAGCTTCATCGTGATACCCGTTATTTCTGAGTGAGGTTTTGTCAAGCCAGCAAACACAAAGAGAGCCTGGCTATGACAGTGTGCATGCAAGTGTAATTTTGGCACCCCTTATGTAGCATGAAAGCCTGAAAGTGCCATTTAAGATGGAAGAAAGAATGTTTTCTGCAATCTGTAATAGCTTTGTAGTTCTTCTGGATCCTAATAAGGACCTCAGTATGTCACTGTTGTTTTTGCAGGTCGGTGCATCTCTGTTTGCCAGCAACATCGGCAGCGGTCACTTTGTGGGCTTGGCAGGCACCGGGGCAGCTGGTGGCATCGCTGTGGGAGGGTTTGAGTGGAGTGTAAAAGTCGCAATTCTTGCTTACACTATACACACTTACTGTGTCTATACTGTAAATGACGAAGAATGACGGGGAGAAGGTCTAAATATGTCACAATATTTGTGTGTTGTTCATGTAACGTGTCAGGCTCTGTTCATCGTGCTGCTTCTCGGCTGGCTGTTTGTACCCGTCTACCTCACAGCCGGGGTAAGAAGAAGTTCAGCCTGTGCTACATTTCAGGCATCATAAAGTGTACCATTCACTGATGTGATGAGATGATGTGCTGTGCCAGGTGATCACAATGCCTCAGTACCTGAAGAAGAGGTTTGGTGGGACCAGAATCAGCCTCTACCTGTCAGTTATCTCACTGTTACTGTACATTTTGACTAAGATCTCAGTGAGTCATCCCATTAGTGCACACACGTTTAAAAAGAACTGTCCGTATTGTGTGCATTTCTTTCTTCATCCCATCTCTGTCTCTCTCCAGGTGGATATGTTTTCAGGAGCTGTGTTTATCCAGCAGGCGTTAGGATGGAACATCTACGTGGCCGTCATCGCCCTTCTGTTAATAACAGCTTTGTACACTGTTACAGGTATGGTTAGATCTATACAGTGGGGGAAATTATTATTTGCTCCCCTGCTGAATTTGGAAACTTGCTCACTTCCAAAGAAATAAACAGTGTCTAATTTTCTGGTAGTTTAATTTGAATGAGAGAGAGAGAGAATATTATCCAAAAATCCAGAAAAAACATTGCATAAAAGTTATAAATTGATTTGCATGTTAGTGAATAAAATATTCAATCCCCAAGCAAAACATGACTAAGTATTTGATGGAGAAACCCTTTTTGGCAAGCACAGCACTAAGATATTTCTCGTAGTTGGTCACCAGGTTTGTACACATCTCAGGAGGGATTTTGGCCCACTCCTCTTTACAGAAACTCTAAATCCAACTCAAAGCTTCAGCTCCCTCCACAGATTTTCTGTTGAGGTCTGGAGACTGGCTAGGCCACTCCATGATCTTAAGATGCGACTTCTTTAGCCACTCTTTTGCGGCGTTGGAGATGTGTTTTAGGTCATCATCATGATGAAAGACCCATCCGTTACCCATCTTCAGTGTTCTGACTGAGGGAAGGAGGTTCTCATCAAAGATTTTACACTACATGGCCATTACTCCATTGGCCCCTCAATGTGGTGACGTCATCCTGTACCCTTAGCTGAAAAACAGCCCTAAAGCATCATGTTTCCACCTCCGTGCTTGACTATGTGTATGCCGTTCTTTGGGTTATACTCAGCATTTCTCTTCCTCCAAACACAGTGGGTCATGTTGATGCCAAAGAGCTCAATTTTTGTTTCATCTGACCACAGCAATTTCTCCCAAGCTTTCTCTGAATCATTTAGATGTTTTCTGGCAAACTTAAAACAGGCCTGTACACGTGCCTTCTTGTGCAGGAGGACCTTGCGGGTGCTGCAGGATTTCAGTCCATTACAGCGTGGTGTGTTATCAGTGATGCTCTTGGTGACTGTGGTCCCAACTGGCTTCAGATCATTAACAAGCTCCTCCTGTGTAGTTTTAGGCTGATACGCCACCTTTCTCATCCTCACCCCATGAAGCAAGATCTTGCATGGAGCTCCAGATCGAGAGCCCCAATAGAGCACTTCAGTCTCAGACTGGTGGCTTACTTTCCTGAGGTATTTAAAAGTAGAATGGGAGGCAGAGCCTTCAGCTTTCAGGCCCCTCTTCTGTGTAACCAGCTCCCAATTTGGATTTAGAACACAGACACCCTCTCTATTTTTAAGATTAAGCTTAAAATTTTCCTTTTTGATCAAGCTTATAGTTAGGGCTGAATCAGGTGACCCTGAACCCTCCCTTAGTTACACTGTAATAGGCCTAGGCTGCTGTAGGGTTCCCATGATGCCCTGAGTGTTTCTTTTTCACTCACCTCTTTTCACTGGGTTTATACACCACTCTCTCTGGCTCTCTTCCACAGTGTGTCCTTTGTCCTGACACCCCCCCCCCAAATCACCCCCACTAGTCACGGCAGATGGCTGCCACTTTCATTTCTGAATAATCGTACCAACAGCTGTCACCTTGTCACCAAGTTTCTTGCTTGACAGTCTTGTGGCTCATTTCAGCCTTAGGCAGGTCTACAGTCTGGTCCCTGATGTGCTTTGACAGCTCGTTGGTCTTGCCCATGCTGGTGGAGAGGTTGGAATGGAAGAAACTGATTCTGTGGACAGGTTTGCTTTTTACACGTAATGAGTTGCGATCAGGAGTCTCTGTAATTGACTGATGGATTGTAATCAGGGACACAGCCAATCTGTGGGAGCCAGAGTTCTGGCTGGGTTGTAAGGGATCAAATACATATTTCACTCATTGACAAGGAAATCAATTTATAACTTGTATGTGTGTTTTTTCTGGATTTTTGGTTGATATTCTGTCTCTTTCCATTCAGTTGAAGCTACCATAAAAAATAGAGACTGTTCATTTCTTTGTAAGTGAGCAAACATAAAAATTCAGCAGAAGTGCACAAAAAAAGAAGTTTTTTTTAAAGGTCCATTCCAGTAATATAAGACATGTAAAATCACATTAATAACCATGATGATGTCATAGTAATGTCGCCAGGGATACCTTGGATGTGGGAACTACAATGACGAAGCTCCTTTTTTCCATCTCAGTGTATGTATTTGAACATGTGTGTGTTACCAGGTGGCCTGGCTGCTCTGATGTACACTGACACAGTTCAGACTTTTGTCATCATTGCTGGGGCCTTTGTCCTCACCGGCTTCTGTAAGTCCAGTCTTTGCAGCACAGTACACACCTGTGTCCCCACCCAGCAGTTTCACAACAGGAAAGATGTTAAGCAGTGTCTGTAATCATTAACTTCACTACAGTAGAGGTGTACGCAGTGTATGCTGACAGACACCCACCGACCCCCTCAACCACCACCTTTTGCTGATTCTACAACAACTAGGCCCTTGTTGCTCTTTAAAAAAGAACAGCTCAAAAACACTCAACACTGGTGTAGATTATTAACAAATTCCAAGAAGGAAGTGGGGAGCTAAAAGCAGGAGAGAAACCAGCCTTCTGAGGCGCCTCCATGTGTGAATTGGTGATGCATTGAGCAGTTAGCGCTGCTTCAGCAGCTGACTCATGTCTTCAGTTTGAATATCAATTCTGAGACAACCAAAGAGTTCTGGACTATTGAGCAGTAAAAACGCAATACACTTAATACGCACACACAAGAGTCCTGTTTGATATGTTGGGAAATCAAGTGTGCTTTAAGCAGCATCAAACCATGGGAGGGGTCCCAGCACAAAATACACCCCTGTTTGCTCTGACCCTGTAAACTTTAAGGAGCTCACCCTTTCTCCTTCTCACCTCCAGCCTTTGCTGAAGTTGGAGGCTACAGTGCTCTGCTTCATAAATATAGCTCTGCCACACCATCTAATTTCACCTCCCTGGAACCGCAGCGCTACAACATCTCCCCTCAGTGCTACATCCCCAGACAGGATGCCTTCAACCTGCTGAGGGACCCAACTTCAGGGGACCTGCCCTGGCCTGGGGTGCTGATTGGAATTCCAATAGGGGGAATCTGGTACTGGTGTACAGATCAGGTGACTTTCAGACTCAGTCTAAGCTTATCGGTTGAAGTACTTTGTTTTAGGGAGCTGGTGTTAGTGAGGGAGGTATACACAATTCAGCCAGCTTCTAACAGCTTATACAACCCTAAAAGGTCAAATGTCGGGATTTGTGTCTCTTCACAGAATCTTTCGCTTATTAGGCGAATGTGTAAATCACTACACTGTGGAGACACTTGTAGCTCACATACACAACTGTACAGCTGACAACCTGGTACAACTCTGCCTCTCCTTAACGAGGAGGAGGAAGACTTAAGTGTATCTAGGCAGAGAAAATAGTCTAGTTCATTAAGAGACATAAAAAGAAAAACACATTAACGCACCAGTATTTCATTCATCATCCAGTAAAGCATCCACATATGCACTGTGTTATACTAATGAAGGCTACATAAGATACAGAATTACCACATTAACGGCTCCTAATAAAAAAAATGTCTGAACCATCTTTCCTGAGCACACAATAGCTAAATGAAATTTGTTCATGCCTGTGTCTTTCTCCAGGTGATTGTCCAGCGGTGCCTCGCAGCTCGTAGCATCACGGACGTGAAGGCCGGCTGCATCATGTGCGGCTACTTGAAAGTGCTTCCCATGTTCCTCATGGTGTTCCCTGGCATGATCAGCAGGATTCTCTACCCGGGTCTGTGGGTTATACTTGGCTTCAGAGAGTATGAAACAAACCTCTGCAGATAGCATTCTTCTGAAACTGCCTGACCAAATGATCAGAAGTGACTTGACTCTTATGTTTCTAATCCAAGACCATAATTCCATTAAGCAGCTCTCTAAGCTATTTGAACTCTTGATTGTAAGCTTAACTAGCCGTAGACGTTTACATAGTGTGTGCGTTTTTTCATCCACCTGTAGATGAGGTTGGCTGTGTGGTCCCTGAGCTCTGTAAGAACGTTTGTGGGACTGAGGTGGGCTGCTCCAACATAGCTTACCCTAAACTGGTGATATCAATCATGCCCAATGGTAAGAACACACAACAGCTCTTGGCTACATTAGGGAAAAAAAATGTTGTTTTGCCTTACAGGTCTCCTACTCTTCTTCCTGCCATGTCTTTGTCCAGGTCTGCGCGGTCTGATGCTGGCTGTGATGCTAGCTGCTCTCATGTCCTCTTTGGCCTCCATCTTTAACAGTAGCAGCACTTTGTTCACCATGGACATCTGGACCCGTATCAGACCACAGGCCACTGAGCGTGAGCTCATCATCGTAGGCAGGTATATTGTAACACTTTCTGTAACAGACAATGTTACAGAAATCAAAAGTAACCAAAAAGGGGCCCAATGCCAACTCCTTATTAAAGATATCTGTTCTTGTTGCACACACAGTACTAGTCAAAAGTTTAGACACACTCAAGGGTAAGTGTGTCCAAAAGTGTGTGATCACACATTAATCACAAAAGTGTGATTAATGTGATTTTAAAGCAGGCATTTAAAGAATTACACACTGCTGAAGACACTACAAGAAGTTCTTTATTTTTTCCCCAGGAAACTAATGGCAAGAGCAGGCGTTTATAAAACTGTGAACTGGTATGGATTGGTTTACCAGACTTTCATATTTTCTCATTTCCCTCTTGTCTTTAGAGTCTGGGTTCTGTGCATTGTAGCTGTCAGCATCTGCTGGATCCCCGTGGTGCAGGCGGCACAGAGCGGTCAGCTGTTTGATTACATCCAGTCTGTCTCCAGCTATCTGGCTCCCCCTATTGCCGCCGTCTTCCTCCTGGCTGTATTTGTTAAAAGGGTCAATGAAACGGTAAGACATCATCTGCCAACATGGACATCGTGGTGTAAAATTACAGTAATGAAACATCAGGTGAAACCACATCTGTGTAACCTGCAGGGTGCCTTCTGGGGCCTGACTGGTGGTCTGGTGATGGGTTTGTGTCGGATGTTGCCCGAGTTCTGGTTTGGTACTGGCAGCTGTATTTTCCCCTCCAACTGCCCTTACCTGGTGTGTGGGATCCATTACCTCCACTTTGCCATTATCCTCTTCTTCTGCACATCAGTGCTGGTGCTGCTGGTCAGCTACTGCAATGAGCCCATAGACGATCAACACGTAAGTGATCTACAGAATGTTATACAGGAACACTGATTTACTAAGGGCCAGAATAAGACCTTATTTATCAACGGCTCACAACAAAAAATTCCTTTTAGCTTCATCGTCTGGTGTTCAGCCTTCGTCATTCCAAAGAGGAGAGGAAAGATCTGGACTGGGAGCAAGAGGAAAAAGGGAGGAAGGCCAGGAGGGAGGCTAAAAGAAGGATGAGGGAGAGTAACAATAGTGATACAGGTAAGAAATAAAGGGAAGTCACAGATACAAAAAACAAAACAAAAAAAACAGAACATTCACTAACACAGTGTACAAACTCTCTTCATTCCAGTGGCTAAGGAGGAAGAGGAGTCTGGGATCTGCTACCTTATCAGACGGTTCTGTGGACAGAGTAGCAGCTCGTCCCAGACCAATGAGGAAGAAGAACCTGAAGGACCAGTGCAGATGCCTGACATCAGTGAGGACCCCGTGTGGAAACGCGCTGTGGATGCCAACGCTCTCATCATGATGGCTGTAGCAGTTTTTATGTGGGGATACTATGCTTGAGTCCTTGTGTTCCTAAGTGAAAGTGGATTTTCAAATGTCAAGAAATACAACTGGTGCCATCTGTTGGCAAAAACTGTTCACTGCATGACACTTAAGACCTCATCTTAATTTTAGAGTAGGCACGCATACAAATATACTACCATGCTGCATCAGAATACAGCGCAGTCCTTCACTGCTTTTGTCCACTTTTTAAAAAAGCCTGCACGATGCAGAGTCTGAAAAGTGTTTCATCAGGTTAGAATACCATTACTGTATATTGTTACATTGTGATTCAATCACAAGTCAATCTTAAAAGGTGTGAAGATTCAATTTTTCCAGCAGTTAACCCAATAAAGCTTAAAGATTTTTCTAACCTTTAAAACACTGTCTCAAAAGAAATCAGTGAAAAGTCCGGAGTTGCTTCATACCACCCAAATGCCATCAATACGTGCTCATACTGCACCTGTCTGTGCCTCCAGTTTTCCCTCAGTCAGAGCAGTTTCTGGGAACAAAACAGGAGGTTTGTATCGTGTCCAGTCATTAAGTCAGCTTTAATATTATTCCAGGTTGTCATGTTTAAATCATAAACAACCAGTGATTTACTGATAGCTAAACCGCTTTTACCAGTTATTTACAACTTTTTTAAACCTTTGAAGTCAATCTTAGTTGGCTTATCAGACACCACACAAACGAGGTAGCGATTCAGATTTCCAGTTTTAATCATCACTTCTGTATTTATTTAAGCAGATATTTCCCATGAGCATTGTACATATCTGGAACCTACAGAGGTCTCCCATAACTACCCAACCAACTTCCCATCTCCATGCAGAGTTTCAACATCATTCATCACATCAGTTCTTTAATGTCCAGTCTGTCAGCTTGCAGGGGGGTCTGGGAGTGTAAAAGCAAGGTAGAGAGGGGAGGGAGAGGAGGTGGGGTTTTTTTGTTCCCTCCCTAAGAATGGAGAGTCAGAGCCGTCACCAGGCACTGTTCATCTTACACTCCCACACGAAGAGTTTTGGGTGGATCCAGAAGAGCTGAATGGAATCTGTCAAGCATCTGAAATCTAGCCACTTACAGGGTCCTGTGCAACTCCCAATACTCTATCATCTGTGAGGTATCTGACGCCTCAGTCTCCTGCAGGGTGAGTAAGAGGTAGGGGGGCTTTTAAGGCTGGAAGCTGGTGTAGAGAGTTTCTGCGGTGTGTGGTAGTTGGTTTCACCCACTTCGAAGCATGAATGACAGCTTTGGCAAACACTGCCCTCTGCCAGAATGGAGGATGGAAGGGGGGGTGAAGGAAATGAAGAGAGCTTGGGGTTAAAACAAATATGGAATACTTTAAAAAAAAAAAAAAAATCTTTGCAGGTTGAGTAGGGTGACAGACTGGTACAGGGAGAACTCAGTCCTCAAGGATAAAAGCAAAAACAACAGCATACAATCTCTGACACACACCCCAATAAAACAGCCAAAAAAAAAAGGCAAACAAGCACATCAACCAAACCATACAAAGTGACATCAGGCCTTTCCAAAGTGACATCAAGTTTCTCTTTTTAAATCCCATTCAATCCCCCTGAATGTAATTCATCTCCCATGATTCTCTGTAAACCAGAAAGTTCTCAGTGGCTCCTCCTTATGGCTGGTCAGCAAGGTTACGGTCCAATCTGAAACAACGACACGGCCCTCGAATCTCAGTCTCAGCTAGTGTGCAGAGACTGTGCCTGTCATTAACCAATGGTATGGCTATTTCAGAATTAACATCAGTGACACAGGCAATGATTTCAGCAGCATTATCAGGGGACTGATCAATGTGTACAACATTACAGCACATTCAGAAAATAGAAATGCATGGTGCAGGACAGGTACAGATGGCAATCTTGTACAATGGAGAGAAGAAAAAAAAAATCAAG
Source organism: Pterophyllum scalare (assembly GCA_024447675.2). Classification (NCBI taxonomy): domain Eukaryota; kingdom Metazoa; phylum Chordata; class Actinopteri; order Cichliformes; family Cichlidae; genus Pterophyllum; species Pterophyllum scalare. Next base: position 108,656 of record JAMQGT020010467.1, read on the forward strand.
TTTGCTTTATACAATCACATTTCTATAGTAACGCTGAACATTCCACCACTGAAAAGTTTTACATCTGTTGGACTTGGTACAGCTCATTCCTTGAAGCACCATTGTACAGCAAACATGGAAGTTTGTGATACGACACAGAACAAGTACTGGGAATAATAAGCAGGCTCTAGGGCATTACATTTTTATGCGTCACTTTATGAATGCTAATCTCAATCAAATACACTGCAAAGTTTTCACATGTATTACCTAACAACATTGTGCAGAGTTAGACAGAAACCCGAATGATTAAGAGGCAGAAAAAGGGTTGAATAACAGCAGCAGGAGGGGACCCCAACCCTGATACAGAAACTTTTCAGTGACCACTCTGGAGCACAGTGGGGAGAGAGGATTTCTGGAGGCCTTTTTTAAAAAGAAAAAAAAAAAGGAAAAAAAAAAAGGCAAGGAGAGTGACACACCTCTCTTCCTTCTTTACCACTCAACCTCCTCATACTGAGGGCAGGTATTAGGAAAGAGTGCTGCAGCAAAGGAAAAACAAAAAAGTCCTGGAGTGCCGATCCTCTTTTTTCCCGCTTGTCCTCTGATCAGATGAGGTGATGAGAGGGGGAAAGAAGGAGGTACACAGAATGAGATGAGAGTTGGAATATGTGAGGTGTGCCCTTTCCTCTCTACCTAGCATCCTCCCTTCTGTCCTCCCGCTTGGTGCGGATGGGTTGAGAGCCATCAGCAGGCTGCTGGACCCAGTTGTTATCATGGAGTCCAACACGGCAGCCTGGCGTGTCCTTATCTGTACGCCGGCAGCACATCCAATAGGAACGTCCATAAGGCAGGTCGTGGTGGTAAGGTTTGGGGTGCCAACGGCACAAAGACACATCCCCGCGCTCATATTGCCGTTTACACTGCTTGCAGGGGTCATCTCTATAGAGAGGGTCTTGATTCCACCGTGAATCCACAGCCCGCACACCATATGTCTCAATCAACACCTTGAAGTAGTGGCAGGTGCATTTGAGGGCTGCCAGGGAGCGTGTTGGCAGGTAGCTGAAGATGTTAACCATGATGTGGTCAGGGAGCAGTAGCATGTACTGTCGGGGTTCAAGGAGTCGCTGAATCTGAAAGCGGATCTCCAGGAAGTCATGGGAAACGTGGCGGTAGAGGCGACACAGTGAAGGGTCTGAACAGTCTTCCACAATGCTAGGAGAGTCTGGTCGGGTCGCCCGCTCCCCTGAGCCCACTGCCACCCCTGCCCCGGGACTGTTGTTGTTGGCACAGTCCAAAGAGCACATTCCTGACCCACTGCCAGTGCCTGTTCCTTTTACATCCTCCTCCTCACCCCGAGGGGGCTGAAGGAAAAAGAGTTGTCCAGGAGGTGGATCATCACATGAAGGGTCAGTAGAGTTTCCTACACCCACACCACCCCCTCCTCCAGTAGGCATAGCAAAACACACAGTCTCCTCCTGCACATTCTCTGTACTGTCCTTGCCATAAAACACACACTGGTCCACAGCACCTGTCACCACCACCTCCACATGGAAACCAGTCACTCGCTCCCTTCCTACACCCACAGCCTTCTTTTCCCCAGAAGAGAGCTCCTGGGTTGGGTCTGGGCTGCCACAGGCCGGCCTGTCTGGGTGATGGAGGTCTCCATCAGGTTTTGGAGTAGCAGATGTGGCAGCAAGCAGCAGACTACTAGGGTCTCTTGATGAAGGACTGACGAGCTGGTACAGGTCACAGGTAATTTTCTCTTTGGCCCTGGCCGCTGCCTGATTGCTCCCACCACCACAGCTCATAAACATACAGCGGGACCTGCCAGCTGGCTCCAATTGAGACCGAGGGTCCAGATTTGACACTCTGAAAGCTATCCTAACCTCACCGTGACTGTGGCTGGGGGGTGGAGGTGGTGTTACGGTGCCAGACTCACCTCCTCTCCTACTCTCTCGTCCCCTGTTTCGATTACAAGACTCTATTCCAGAGCCCGGGCCCAGATGGAACTGATTCTCCGGGTTCTGGGACTCAAAGTGCGCAATGGCTTGGGCAACTCTGAATGACTCGTGCTGCTGCTGATCCTCAAGCTCCTGGTCTGTCTGTATAGGAGATGATGATGACTCCTGAACCTCTTTGGAGTGCTTACCACTGGAACTGTCTGACACAAAAACGATAGGAGAGGGGTCTGACACTGTGCTCCGCAGAAGAGTGTGCTGGTGGGGGGTAAGGCCTGGACTCTGAGTGCTAATAGAGGGCTGGTGGTGATGTTGGTTACTATGAACACCCACAATCCCCTGAAGGGCCAGGGCAGTCCTCTGCTCAACCAAGGCAACCATCTCTGCGACAGAAAGCAGATCCGTTTCATTCACTCCTCCCAGCTGGGGTTCATCAGGACTGAGAGGTGCAAGGGAGGGGTCATTGCTGAGATGTGACTCTGAGGCTTGGGAGCGTGTTGGAGGGTCATAGGATGAACATCGCCTCCGTCTTTTGGCTTTACTGCAGTCAGTAGCCCAGTTACCTTTAACCTGTGTAGAAAAAAAACATTTTTATTTAAAAAAAAAAAAAAAAAACTACAAGCAACTAAAATATTTTTAAAAAACCAAAACCACTGCTTCACTGTTTTATCTCCTTACCTTCATAGCGCTGGGTCTGGGCTGTCCAGCTCCACTGAACTGGTGCGCAACAAAGAAGGCAATCTTCTCCTTGGTGTTACCTGGCTTAATAACATACCAGGTGTCCAACAGCACCCGGCCATCTTCCATCTGTGACCCAGAGGAGGGTGGTGCAGGAGAGGCTAAAGGGGGTTGAGGGGCCCGGTTCTCTGTCAGGCAGCTGGAGTCAAGCTCAGGTTCAGGTGGCGTGTTCTCCGACCCCACATCCTCCTCTGCTGCATTCTCCTCACGCACCCCCACTATCATCCCTACATCTTCGTTTCTGGCACCTGATGAGGGCTCAGACTTGCAGAGGGAGGGGGACCCTGCCCCACTACTGCCGTTACCTCCACCACCGCCCCCTGAGCCTGGATTCCTAGCTTTGTTCTGGGAGTAGGTTCCAAAGGGGCGTGGGCACCACAGCCGGATGTGGGAGAAGGTGTCTCGGTCCATCAGGATGTGGACCACCGTGGCATATCAGCATCTACGCTGGCCAGCAAACACCCAGAGCTCTCATTGTCGGCTCCCTGTCCCAGAGCCAACCTGACGTGTGCTTATCACCAAACTCACCAGCAACACTGGGCACACAACCTGCAACAATAGGATAGAGAGAAGAGGAAAAGGGGAGGAGTACAGGCGAGAAGGAGGGGGATGACAGAAGAGGCAAAAATACCACTGTGAAAATGCAGCTTGATGAATGAAAACAGAGCTTAAATCTCTGGAGCCACAGCGCTCAGTGTTAGGATTAAGTCAGATAATCAATGGCCAATTGGGGCTATAATCAACAGCTGCTATGAAGTCGTCACACAGTGTTTGCATTTCTGCACCACTAGACTGGTGAGAACAGAACAATCATTGCACTGCTGTTGGACTAATCACAACTGGTCTGCCTCCTACTTTGGCCAAACCTGATTAGCTGTTACATTTGCTACTGTGCACCAAGATCATCTGCCCAGCTTTGGAGCCTCTAAAATCAAATTAAAGGGATTCCATTTCAGGTTTGGGGTCTGCGGCTTGCAGATGAAAGGGATGAAAGCTAGAACACAAAAGAGCCAAATGGACTCTCCTCCTCTCTCTCTGCATCTCAGGGCTTCAAAGAGGACTTAATAGAAGGCAACACAGGGAGGAGCATGCAGGCATATGATGGATCTATTTTTAGCAAACAGTCCAGAGGAGGCGGGGTAGTAGTGAAACTGTTGTAGCCCTTTTCCCTGTCCTCACCCTTCTCTCCCTGCCAAGGAGCATATGCTACAGGCTAAGAGGGAAAGCCTTTAGTCCACCCAGCATGCTTTGCTTCTGCAGCTATGCCAGCTCTATGGACTGCCAGGAACGTGCCGGCACACTTAAGGAACAAGTGGCAATACAGCAACACATTTGGTTCGCCGCTGACCTGAAAGCGTCCTTGGATTCGGAGAACAGCTTGAAGCTACAATTACACCTCATCTGTTAATCATAAGCAATATGTTTAAACATAAAGTAGACTAGACCGTTCTTTTGCATATCACCATATACAACATCCTGATTATAACTGACCAGGCACCCCAGCTTCAATGTAGTTCACACATTATGAGTCATGTTTGATTCTTCCATGAGCATGGCACAAATTGCAGTATTTTGTTAACATGACTGTCAGAACATGCTGACTTATATAAATGATTTGAAGACTCTAAAGCTTAAAGTAGTGAAGTGAATTTAACTATATGTATTTTTATATCCATGGTGAGATGTGAAACAGTAACAACAACAACTGCTTCCTGTGTTGAACAATATGTTGACATGTCCAGTTGTCATACTATAAATGACATCATCAACAACTGAGCCTTCTCCTACTTTGGGTGTGGCGTGTCTGTTCACATCTCTGGGTCTAGATATGCAGCCAGCTCAGCAAGAGTTTCATAAAAATGCAGCTTCATGCATCTGTAATTAACTTGTTCAGTTTAACTTTTTGTCAAGTGTGACAGTGTCTGTTAGTCAGTTTGGTCCAGCATGGCTCTCCTGAGGTTTCATTCAACCTTTTTCATCTGGTTAGGATTCATGTTTCTTGTGTGAATTGATTTATTCCACCATCTTTAAAAAGGGAGACAGGGGAGGTTATTCTAGTTTATTCCCAGGTACAATAAGAAGTTGGCACTGTGCAAAAACAAACTGTAACCATGTATGTATTGTTATCCAGACTGGAGGTGGAGGTGGTGGTGGGGGTCAATTTAAGTTCACACAGAGTGTTTTAGAGGACCATACAAACTAGGATTGCAACACTTGAAATCCCATAGTGCTTCACATGAGGTCCACATTGCCTGAAACACAGCTGATCAAAGACTTTGTTTAGCTTAGTTTAAGACTGGTTTTTGACAGCCTGAAACACTTTTTTGTTGGTTATGCTTCTCTGTGTGACACACTGGATGGGTGGTGCTTTATACATTTGGACTAATGGAATGGCTCAGAGAGGTGCAAAAACCAAACGCCACCCACACAGTGTGGTGAACCAATTCAAACGCTTCCTCTATAATCACACAGCAACCAGCCGGCTAAGAGCTGAGATTATACTGTTGTGAAGGGGGAAAAAAGAAGCCATTTTCATGTCTCTCTATAAGACCCCTTATGAATCTATATTGAACGCTTTTATTCTTGGCCTCCTTTTTATCCATTTCTCCCCCTATTCTCACTGCATCATGCAATGCCATAATAAGAGGGGTCAGAAGCAAGACCGTCTGCCCACAGCACCAATTTATTATGAAGTCTCTAACATGCAACACATCAGCCACTTTAAAATGCAGACCAGAGTTTTTAGCACCAACATTCCTGCAAATTCCAGGAAAACAAACAAACAACAAACTAAACAACAAAAATATTCACATTAGTGGTATTGGATTTTCTTCAACCTAAACAAACAAATCAAAAAATAAAGCTGGAGAAAAATCTCTTCCTCCACTCTTTAATATGTTGGCATTGGGAAATTAAAAAAAATTAAATAAACTGCCATGAAAAGCTGACAGTTAGTGGGACTCACAGCCAAGTTGCTCCTGTTTTTTTTTTTTCTCCAACAGCTTTCAGACTATTCCTACTTCCTGCTCTCATATTCACTTACTGTATTCTGTATTTCAATAAAGAATAACAGGTATTCCCACTGATATCAGATAACTTCTTGCATCTGTGGTCAGATGACTGACTATGAGTACTACAGAGCATCAATGCCACGAGATAACCTAAGTGAAGAGCAGTTTCTGGGCTGTTTTGCTGTGATTTATAATGATTTCAGGGCAGAAATGTGTATAAAATTAATTGACAACACATTAACTGTGTGACTGGCTTTACACCATTTTTTGGGGGGGTTACAAGTGACCGCACTTTAAAAACTCTGCAAGGTATTACAGACAATGCCACCAGCCCAAAAATAACACTGAATAAAACCTGAGAAATTTAGATGTCTTTCATACATTATAGTCGCTCACATCTTGGGAACAGATGCAGAAGACTCATAAAAATAGATTCTAAACTCAACGCTAAGTATGCACAGTCGTATAGCCAACATTCATTCTGTTGGATGTACCAACCCATGTGCATGCATAAATGTATAAATCTCAAATTTTATTGGCTGAAAGGCTGCATATACTCCTTAAATTCATAATTTTCTTTTTAAAAATTATTGCTTTCACCCCATGTTATTTAGATCACATCAAAGAAGGAACTTACTTCTGACAGAACTGGAGAAACAGAGTGTGGATTTGCTGTTCTATGGTCTCAGAAAATGATAAAATATCTACTAAAAGGGGGAAAAACAAAATCGAGTTTGAAGAGGAAGCCAGTGATACCGCAGATCCCCAAATTGTGTGGTTAGGTACCCAGCTGTATGACAAAATAATAATAATTAAAAAAAAAATTATAATGATTTACTGCATGTAGAAAGAAATACCACATATGGAACGCCACAGCCTTAAATGCAGGCACCAGTAAAGCCATGAATGATGAGCTACTGCCCGTTCTCACGCACTAATGGTACTACTAAAGCTCTTAAAGAACACATACAGAAAATGTCAACTACATTATTTTTCTAGCATTGCAAAATAGGTCTACTTAAATGCTTTACTCAGCTGTTAAAGCCTATTGATTACTGTGAAAAAAAAAAAATCACAAAATATAGCTGCACACAACACATTTATTGGTTCACAAGTTAATGTCCTGCTGTTAGCATAAAGAAAAATTTGCAGGTTTGACCCTTCACATAAAAACTGAATTTCTGCTGGACAGAGTCATTTCCCTATACAAATGAAGGGCAGTTTCACTCTCAATGCAGTTTTGAACACAGTACACTACATCCCTGTAAACTCTAATTTAAGGTGGATTAGCAGATGCTGCACCAAAGCTTTTAATTTAAGACAGTGCTGTTGTGTTTCCTTTAAGACTGTCAGCACCTGAGTCTAAGGCTATCATTGCAAAGAAGTCAGCCTGATGAACACGAGAGAGTAAACCAAACGCCTCTCAACTATCCTCCAGCTCTCCTGCTCTCTTTTTCACAGCATTTCAGCCAGACGGCCAAAAGCTGACGAACTGCAGGACCTAAGCATGCCAAAAAGCCTTGGCTCAATCTCCCTTGCTGTATGAAGACAATGCAACAGACGTGCAGTCAGCAGGCCAGCTTTGCTGTAAACTGTCAACACAACAATAGAGCAGAGCGCACTGCTCCAGGAGCCTGCCCAGGAACATTACGTGAGAGCAGCCTTTCTGTCAGGACACCTGGGGAGTGCGGCTGACTGGTCTGCAGGACTGTGTGTGTCTGTGTGAGCGTCTGCACGTTTGTGCTGAAACATCACCACAAGTTAGACTCTGATGTTAGTTTTGATTCAATCACAAAGGCCACTGTGTCAACACAGTGTTATCTGAAAGGAGGACAAATCAAGCACTCGCTAACAAAATCAAACAGCACTCCGTGTAAGAGGACGACAAACCTAACAAAACCGACTTTTTAAATTGCGAGATCTTAAGCTACAGCCACAAAAACAGACTCTTTACACTCATCCATAGGGGCTTATACACATCTGAAAAACAAACTGAGCAACAACAACATACAACACACCAGGTACGTTTATTTGTTCACTCGTCAACGACGTGCGTAACTCCATATATTATAACTGGATCAATTAGTTTCCGCTGTTGACGGCCTGCAGGTGATCGCTTACCTTTCCCAGTTCTGTTTAAGATAATCCAACAGCTCTACACAGTAACTGAAATAATGCCAACCTCTCCACACTCTCAACCAACAAGTGCAAGATCATAAAACACCACCGAACACTCATTTTTTTCATTATTTTGTAATCATTTGATGGTCGCTATCATCTGAACGCCTCAGAGACCAATAACACTAACAGTTAGCTCACACAGCGGCGTAGTATCGTAAAATTCACAGCGCCTTATTGGCCAAGTTTCCAATACATTAATAATTAACATAACGGAACATCGAGGGTCACCTAAAAAAAAAAAAAAAGCTTCTACACACTTGAATACTTTATCTAAATTATTAATGAGTAGTTACACATAGCAAACAGGTCCGTCAGTAGCTATCAAGGTTGCTAACTGGATAGCACAACTTACCTGCATAATAAAATGACAGCGCTCGCTAGCAGGCTAGGATTTTTAAAAAGACGCTCAGCGCTGTTATTTTAGTAGCTGGCTTACCTTAGCGGTGTTAATTCAAGCAGACAACCTTCTTGCCCAGTAGGATGTCGATGACAAGTGTTTCCTCGCTGAATTTCGCTCCAAACAGACCAGTCTGTCTGGTTAAACGCAGGTGACACGAGTTAACTACCCGTGTCCACGTAGCTAAGCTAGCTCACTCACTCGCAGGCTAACGTCGTCATTAGCCAGCAGCTACTTTCTATTATCAGCCTCGTCCAGTGGCCAACGAGGCTGGCGTGCCTGTCAGCTCTGCGGACACAGTCTAGCTGACCGTACGCCTTGTTAGGACTATCAACAGCCGCTCCACCGCTATCTATTTAGAAGTGACACAAGCTTTTACGGTATGTTCTCGGGGATACCAAAATAATCAGTGTCAAAACGGCAAGAGGAGGAAGGCCATCTTGTTGACAAGCAGCTGCATAAGGCCCGCAGCCAATAGCGGCGCAGAGTCGGTGGTGTGCCCATATAAGGCGTAAGCACAGCGCCCTCCCTCTGCCCTGCGTCCCCCTCCTCCGCGCTCACTCCGCCGGCCGGACCACACTGTAAAAAGCGCAGCATCGAAAGGTCACTGTGTCAAAGACAGGTGGGAAAATCCATATGAGCACATTTCCACTCATCCCGCACCAGCTTCAACTGTGTATGATCCTTCTCCATCTATTTTGTACTCTTAACATGTTCAAATCAACAACATTTTTCATATTTTGGGGTAGATAATCATTTGCATGTTGTCATATTTTCTACAGTTTTGTATTTTTTTTATTTTTGTGGAAGTCTTCCTGTTATTATCTGACACATCTTATTATCCACAGTTCTGTTCTACAAGCTGAAATTAACACTGTCGTGCTAAATTGCCTCACTTGTTTCAATGTTACACTCTGCTTTCTTGCTGCAGTGACCCACTTTGCCATCAGGGATCATTAAAGTTTCATCTTATCATCCAAAAGCTGTAGGTGTGTCTAAGTAGATAAAACGCACATCTCACTATTATATTTAAAATACACACAAATGTAATGTACACATAATTAAATGGTATCTTCAGATAGGTAGTGGCAGATAAATATAGATTGTGTATTATAGTAGTCAGTATCTTTTGCACATTTGCATTTCAGAAAAGCTGAGTAGAAGCCTCCAGCAGAGGGCTACACGTCACTGCTTCATGTGTGCTTGTCAGTATCTTTCACCATCAATATCTGCTTTTCCTAAAACCAGATAATCTCCTTAATGATTGTACTTTAAATTCTAACCTGTCTTTAAATGCTACTGAATTATTGCCCAACCTTTAATGGCAATGCTGTATAGAACAGATTAAGTGTATTTGTAGGGTGCTGGGCTACTACAAGTTACCAAAGTTGTTACCTTAGCTGAGATTTTCCAAGTCTCTGGAAATTTACTTGGAAACATTAGAACAAAACTGTTCAAAGAGATATTCTGATATGCTGGGGAGCACTTTTTTACCCTCCCAGGATCAAAATCTTTCCTAAATGTTCATCTGAGTTGAGATCTGGTGACTGAAAAGGCTGTGTCATATGATTTGCATCATTTTCACACTCATCAAACCATTCAAAGACCCCTCATGCCCTATGGATTGGGGCACTGTTGTTCTATTGGGCCAGAAATGTCTCATCACAGGACTAGACAGAACAACTTTGTTTTGATTTGCAGTGGCCCTTCCCTCATAGTGGAGTAGCAGAACCACATCATGCCAGTGTGACATGATATTTGACAGGATCTGGTGGCAATGACCTCAGTGTAAGGGTCGAGGGTTTGGCTTTTTCTTTTAATTTGTCACCTGTCTGTATATTATAATCAAGCATCAAATAAGTAACTCAAAATGTAACTCCTCAAATATGAGGAGCAGCCATAAAATATCCATAAAAAGAAACAAAGTTCAGAGCTCAGAAATGATAACAGCTTTTGTGACATTATTGTGCAGTGATTAGGAATGTTCTTCTCTTTGTTTAACATCTATGAATCATTCTAGTCTTGAAAAGGCACTGAACTCAAGGGATGGACCAGTGTTGTGTCTACACATAACTGACAACTTAGCAAAGAAACCATTTAAAATTCTATCTAAAGGCACTTTATTATTAGCAGTCTGCCACAAAAACACATTAATTTGTTCTCATTGCTTTTATTGAATCTGTGAAAAATAAAAGGTAGCACAGTTTGACAAGCATAAAATAGTATTTTATGCCAACAGGGTGATTCTCAAAGGGCTATTACCTGTACAGTAAACGTGGCATATCTCAGCGTGATGTGCAGTGTGTCCTTAAAAAATCTGAAGAAATTGGACAAACGGAGGACAAAAGAAGTAGCAGGCTTAAGACAAAACATCTACAGCAGATGAACAGTATAAAGAATAGAGATGATAATACCAATGGTTAGAATTGTACAAACTCTTTTTACCTCTTATAATGTATTTCCATTTATGTTTGCACATGTTTCAATGAATCACTGCAGCTTTTTAAAAAATTGAATATCAAACTGATTTTATTGAAAGGATATTATTTTACTGCCTTCTAAGATATCAATATGCAACAGATATAAGGAGATGCAATATAAAGCTTATATATCTTCTTACATGTACAGCAAATTTACAACAGGGGCCCCTCTAATGGGAACTACAAACTACAATCCACTGTCTCTGGGACTGTGAGAAGATTCTACAGTTTTGGCAGGCTGTGTGCAAAGAGGTCAGCAGCATTATTAGACAGCAACTAAAGCCTGATGCATTATTATGTGTGCTGGGAATTTTACCCGATCCATTTAAAAGGTATAAAGACACAATAAACTTTCTTCTTATGGTGGCCAGGAAAGCAGTGATGACGAAATGGGTGGGTGATGAGCCCCCATCACTTCCATTGTGGAAAAATATCATCTCGGATACAATCACTCTGGAAAAGCTGAGGTTCTGCATCAATGGACAATATCATCTGTTCAAAGCAAAGTTTGGTATGGTGCTGAAACAAATGCAGATAAAATCTAAATCATCTGTAAAATGACAATGCAGAAGGACTTATAAGTGATGCTGTGTGTTATCTGGTGTTTGTGTGTTACTGTAATGGATCGGTGTATTCTTAATAATTGTATAAGCTGGACTGTTATACCTAAAATGTTCAATAAAAATATTGTTTAAAAAAACTCCCCTCTGTAATACTTGGCAGATAATGAGGTGACAGGTTTACAGCCGAAAATAAAAACCTGCGTAGTAATTCACACGTGTCAGGTAACTATACCTGGATACACACATACATGCAAAATGGGGACACCCCTGCGTCTCATTGGTCGTTGTTCCGGCTTTGGACCGCCTAATACGGACTGTAATTGGACAGAAAGTTCGGATACGGCCTTCCTATAGGCTGGTGTTCTACACTACTATTGGCTAAAGGACTGCATCTTCCCACCCTTCACGCCTACTCATCTCTGTGGTTGGTTCACAAACAAAGTCAGTCAAATATGAACTTCCGGGCGTCGAGTTGTTGCAAAATAGACCATTCAGGACAGTCACTGAGGAAACCCTGGAAAAACAACGATAGGAAGAAGTAAGTTACTTAATTGGCGAACATACCCCCCCCATTCAGTTATCCGTTTTTTCATCCATGTACACGCTTATGTCTAGGATCTAATTTAGCTGTAGTTACCTAGCTAGCCTGTGAATCCACGCGTCCTGTAGCTGCAGCTGACGTTACACAGCATGGATAACACCAGGAGCTAAATAAACAGCTAGTTAACATGCCCGAGAGGATGTTGGATCTTGGATGATGATTTCTCTTATTCTGCACACTTCTTGCAGGCTCACAGTGACATGTGTCTCTGAAACACAGCTTTGTTCATCCAAGGTTAAACAGGGTGATGACCAGCTTGTATTTTTATCCTAAAATTTCTCTTACATTAATCTCTGAGTCTCAAACATCTTAATAGATATGCTGTTTTCTTGAAATTTTTTTTATTATTTTAAAGTGTGGTGTATGTGTTTGGTATTTTGTGTGCTGACATTTTCCTTTATTGTCACACAAACATTTGATAACCTGTAACTCTGAGTCCTCCTCTCTCCCCCTCATTCCCTGTATGTAGTGATGCTGTCAGAAGTCCTGAAGGTGCTACGAGGAGCTGGTAAAGTGGGATCTGCACTAGTCTCCACTCAAGGAGAACAGCTCCAATTAATGGCGTGCAACTCCTCCTTGGGAGCAGGGGTCAAAGTTGCTCAGGATGTGGTTGAAGGACTGGTTGGCACTTTAATGGGCGGCAGCAATCAGGTATGTTCAATTAATAAACAAGCTGAAAGTAAAAAACGAGTTAAATGCAATGCAGGTTATGCATAAAAAGAGCCATTAATGTCATACTTTTTTTAAAAAAATGTCTGTATGATGGACTGTTCTTTGCCTATCTTGAAAACCGTTCATCTGATCCCCTTTAGATTTGTCAGGTGACTTAATGGGGACCTGAGTAAGTCCAGTGCAGAGTTTAGCATTGATTGGATAAGCGTTTCTCATATTTTGGCTGAAAGTTGTCTGTTAGTGTTTCACCTAGAGTGACTGCTGCCTGCTCCACTCTGTGTGTAGTGGGAGGAGCACACATATAGACGCTGACATTTTTGTGAGGATATTCACTGACATTTCTGCATTCCCAAGCCTCCCACCCCTAAGATTAAGGTTTACAATTAAGTGCCAAATTCTTAACCTAATGGGAATCTGTACAACATTTGGTCACTCTAATAGGCTAAAACCTAGCATGGTTCTTTCAAAGAAGGCTGGACATATCTTTATTTATGTTTTTCTCCTTGGTTTAATATTAAAACAATGATTTCAGTCACTCACTGATGTTCTTTTGGATGAGCGGTCCTTGAGAAAGCGGCAAACCTACAATCTGCTACAGACACACAGATTACACTGTCCCTGAATGGGCACTACAACAATTAACTGGTTAACACACTCATCCATGTCTTTTGTATGTGTGTGTGTGTAGCAACAGTCAGTAAATGAGGATGTGTTTCCGGATGCGGAGGGATGGGAAAATATGGACCTCGATGAAGCCGTCAAATGGACTGTGGGGTCCGAGTTCTCCCCTGCTGAAGGGGGCCACAGCCACACAGGAACTGGACCTGCAGCACAGACGCACACCGGTATTATTGAGCGTTTATTGAATATGGCATACACTAAATAAAATGCACTAACAGAGAGGTTTAGTGTAATGATATAAAACAGCATAGTTCTGTTTGCAGCATTGCTTAACTCTTTTCCAGAATGTTGTAAAGGTTTACCTCAACAAATCCAAAGAAAGCATTTATTTAAGGACCGCTCTTTAACTTCAGCATACATATCTTTAAATGAAAAAATGAATCATAGCATCCTTCTGACCTCCACATAATGTCTTTTATAAAGGCATCATGTATATACTCAGTGAAAATGTCCTTTTATACATTGGTTTGAAATTTTCCATGAACATTCAACTACTCTGACTGTCTACTTCAGCCCCTTTTTGGCCCCTGACTATTCTTTCTTCTCTTTGAATTAGGAGTACCTCCTGAATCAGGGGTGGCAGGTGGTGGTGCAAGCTGGCCTGGGCAGAGCGCTCGCTTCCTTCACACCACCCCCGGCCTCCACTGGTACTACTATCAGAGCAGGTCTGTCCACAACACTGTTGTAGCCAAGCTCACACCTGAGGACATCAAGAAAGCCAGGGAGGCAAAGCAGGCGTTGGTCAAACCTGTCAAACAAAAGGTTGGTATAAGGACTCCCATGTACATATAGTCAGGGCCATAAATGTTTGGACAACGACATAGTTTCTAGTTTTGCCTGTGTGCATCACTGCCCATTAAACCAAACAATAAAAATGTGATTGACGTGCAGATTTTCAGCTTTGAGTCAAGAGGTTTAACAAAACATAACACTGCTTTCACAATCGTATTATGTCACATTCCTGCTAATCTACAAATCTTTGCCTCAATATTAAATTGGTCCTTCTTATTCACCTAAACTGAGTGCATCTCTTAGAAGTCAAATAAAAAACAAGAAAAACAATTTATTCAAATCTTAACACAAAATGAAATCAACAGGGCTCTGCTTTTATTTTTACTTTGTGCTACATTCCTGTTAATTAAAACTTTATTACTTAGTTATTCACCTGATCTAAGCACGTCTCCTGGAGGCAAAATATAAAATCGATAACTTTTGTCCTGTGCGTTGATCATTTTCTTGAAGCCTTTGTTACTCACCGTGTTTATTGGGAACTGATCTTTGGCGACTGGATTGGTAATTTCAGTGAACTGGGGGCTAGACGGATCCCTGCTGTATAGGCTTGATTTTTATGGACCTCTGAGTTGATGAATGATTTAATTTAAATCACTGCATTGTTTTTCTCGGCCTTTATTCATCCATTATGCTGCAGTTTGTGGTGTGTTTTCAAATGGTTTAATGATTGTGTTGCTTTGCAGCGCAGACACAACTCTACACCACTTGTTGCATTTGTTCTTGGTTAACATGCAAAGTATGTCCAAGTAGCGGATCATGGATCAGAAGACCTAGGGACAGGCTCTTCACCTTCTGCTGTGCCAGACATTTGATTTTTGTTTCAGTGGCCTGTTATCTGTTGCATGTCTGTAGTTTAATGTCCTGTTGTCCAGACTGCATTCAGTAAACTTCAAGCTGTGCAGTGCAAGGAACAGCCGTGACTGGCACATGCAGACACGTCATCAGGTGGAGATTTGGGGAGCGCTTGACTCCTCTTTGCTTTGTTTTATGTTGTTGGAGCACACATTTTAGGTGTCACGTGATCATGTTCATTTAATTCTGGAAAACCGAAGAGTGGAGATTAAATTTTGATAAATTGTGCAGCCCTAGTATTACATTAACTATTAAATAATTACAGCCATTTATATACATGGTCCTCAATTTTCAGAGGCTCAGATACAACATAAATAGAGCAGGAAAGCTCTAGAGTTGATTCCAAGTGTTGAAAATAACTTTTGGTAGCCATTTACTGTAATTCTCACTATGAGGTCCAAAGAAATGTTGATGCAAGTGAAGGAGGCCATCATTTGGCTGAAGCCAAAAGACACCTATCAAAGACAGGAAACTTTAGGAGTGGGCAAATGAGCAATCTGGTACAATCTTAAAAAGAAGGAATGCAGTGGCCAACTCAGCAACACCAAAAAGCCTGAAAGACCACAGAAGACAACTGAAGTGGAGAATTACTTCCATGGTTAAGCAAAACGACTTCACAAGATCTAACAAAGTCAAGAACACTCCCGAGGAGGCAGGCGGATCATTGTCAAAGTCTACAATCACGAGATGTTTTGGTGAATGGAAATACAGGTTAGCAACTAGTTGACTTGACTGCAGCTTTACTCTCTGCTCAGATTCAGCCAAATGTTGCAAAACTGATGGCGTGGTACTTCATAAGTGCAGATGACCCAAAGCATACTGCAAAATAAAAAAACAAAACAAGTGCTTCTCAAGACAAAGAAATGGAATATCCTATAAATGGTCAAGTCAATCACCTGATTTCAGCCCATTAGAGCAATTTTTCAGTTATTCAATACACAACTGAATGCATAAAGACCCGCAAACAAGCAGCAACTGAAGGCAGCTGCAGTAAACACCCAGCAGAGCATCTCAAAGGAGGAGAACCATCATTTGGTGATGTCCATGGGTTCTAGACTTCAGGCAGTCACTGACCTAAAAGGATTTTCATCGAAATATTAAAAATAATCCTTTAATCCTAATAATTTTGTTTGGCCTACCCCTCCTGAAATTGGGGAACATGTATAAAAATGGCTGTAATTGCTAAACGGTTACTGCAGTACTTTTGTAAACACCTAACAGTACATCATCACAGTAGGTTTTGAATCTACTGTGATGATGTACAAAGAATAAATTACAAAAAAATGTTGTGTCCAAATGCTTATGGACCTGTACTGTAGAAATACATGCAGACAAATAAGATCAATAATATGTATCATTGCAGGTATATTATTTTATTACTTTGAATTCATACATTTCATTTTCTTTGAGCCAGTGAACAGATGGCCAACTTTTATAAAAGTCATATTCATAATAATTAGATTATCAGATGAGGCTTTTGTAGAGCAGTTTCTATACATATCCAGACTTTTTGATGTTTAGTGTTAATTTAAAGTATTTTTTAATAAGAATTTATTTCTGTGTGCTGTGATGAATATATATATTTTTTTTCCTCCTCCACCCACATATGTCACTGTTCCCAGAGTTTACTGGATCTTTTTAGTCCTACTACTGCAGCTAAGTGAGTGGCTGGAAGAGCTGGGAAAGAGCTCGGTTTACACTACAGATATTATTAATAACTTGTTTTCATCCACTTGCAGCTGAGTGACCGTGCCAAGGAGAGGAAGGTGCCCGCCACAAGAATCAGCAGGCTGGCTAATTTTGGGGGTAAGGACAGTGAGATTTTGGTTACTTACTCTGCTTGTCTCTGGGTTTCCAAATGAGTCCAGGAACAGTGGGACAGATATGACATTGTACACTAAAATGTCTAAGCTATGAGACCCAAGTTTCCTGCTGAACGTACAGGGCAAAAGTGAACACTACTTACAGATACAATGCCTCGTCATTGATCAACCCAATGTTTGATCCTTGTTCCAGCAGTGCTAGCACATGACCATGTCATAAGGTAATTGCATATTCAATAAGTAACTGAGAAATGACTTTCATGGCCCGTTGTAGAGTGTTCTCTTCTTTTTTCTTAAGGAGATTTAGAAAAAAAGGTCTTGTTGTTTTAGCCTTTTTCATGAAATCTTTATGTGCAGGCATGTGCGGTCCATACTGCCATTAACAGTAAAATAAATACTGTTGATTAATGATGTGACTGCTGATAGATGTTGCACAGCTAATACTGACATGTAAGAGGCTACAGTCTTGTTCTTCATGTGGATAATTTCCCAAAAAATGCAGCTAATGCAACGCCAGAGCCTTTACTCTGGCTTCAGCGAAGGCCTGGAGAAGCATTTCATGAGACAAAGCTTTGGCACTGTCCATGGGTTCCAGTCAGTTAAGTTATATTAATATTGATTACTTTTCAACCTAGGGGGAAAAAAAGACAAAGGACTGCATGGAAAAAACCGTCTTTAATTCTGAAATGGTTGATGAAGTATAACAACAGTATCTGTGGCGGATCAGTAGGTTCCTCTAGCATCTCTTTGATAGCCCTGCATTTAAAATCACTTCTGTCCCTCTGCTGCAGGACTGGCAGTGGGGCTGGGACTTGGTGCCATTGCAGAAGTGGCAAAGCAGTCACTAGGAGGCAAACAAAAAGGAGGTAAAGATGTTTTATGCACCTCCCCTCTGCTGTTCTCTCCTCCCATCCTGTAAACGAGCCTTTGGTCCCGCACACTCGGCAGATCCAGCAGACAGATGGACGGCTGGTCGACCCGGAGAAGTTTCTGATGTGTCGACACCTGCTAGGCTCTGGACAGGCTTTAGATCAAATATGCTACCAAGAATTTATAGAGGCTTTAATATGAGTTAAATGAACAGTGTTTAATGATGTATCACTGCCCTCAGTTTTTATGCTCCACTATCCACAGTTTAAGGCTAGAGCTTAGTTGTTTACATGCAGCAGTTTAAATAAAATAAATGAATCCTGTCATGCTGTGGTACTTCTAATATGTTGCGCCTAATATCATTACTAATACAGCTTCTGTGTTTACAGACATGAGTGCCCTGCTTGACTCTCCCTTCCTGTCAGAGGCCAATGCTGAGAGAATAGTCAGCACTCTGTGTAAGGTCCGTGGAGCTGCACTCAAGATAGGCCAGATGCTCAGCATACAAGGTACACGCTGTAACACTGGCTTCATGGCGAAATGCTCTTTAAGTATCCTCACAGGATTTTTCTGACAATGTCTTTTTCTCTTCAGACAACTCCTTCATCAGCCCCCAACTGCAGAAGATCTTTGAGCGGGTCCGGCAGAGTGCAGACTTCATGCCCACGTGGCAGATGAATGTGAGTCTGTGACTGTCTCTTCTGCCCATTTCAGACATTCGTTTCCTGTAATCTGACAGTATCTAAAGAAGGGGGCTTTATGTCTGAATGAACATCGTGTTCACCTTTCCATAATGAGATTCTTACTAGGCTAGAAGTAGTTCTATTTGTGTCTCACTTTGAAGGCGCCACATGTCTGAACTGCATCCTGATATTGTAATATACAAAGGGTGACGCTGTTGCCTGGTTTCCATGTTAAATATGTCGTGCATCTGAATTGCTCAGGTCACTAAAAATCATGAAAGCCTCTAACCAGTGCTGCCTCTTTTTGACTGACGTCACTCTGTACACCATCAAATGAATTTGTTTAACTCTCTGTAGGCGCTCATAAATGGATTATAAATAATATCCATCCATTCATTTTCTTAACCACTTATCCGATTCAGGGTTGTGGGGGGCTGGAGCCTATCCCAGCTGTTCGAGGGGGAGAGGCAGGGTACACTCTTAGCAGGGTACGCTAATCCAGTGGCACAAAAGCTACTGTATTTCCAGCTACTTTAGCTATTTATTCATCTTGAGATCACTGCTCTGAACAGCAACAACATGCATCCCTTCACTTTATTCCCCTATTTGGTGTTTTGATGATAATTATTGTGAAGAATTAGTTACTTGTAGAATCAGCGCTGAAGCACATTGACGCTGTTCTAGCAGCACGTGGTTGCCAAACACTTTATTTAAGCCTTTTTCATACATGAAGTTTTAACGTTACCCAGTGGAGCTGTGTGCACAAACCCGAAGCAGTGCTATAATCTGAGCCTCTGACTGTATAGAAAGTTCTGGAGGAGGACCTGGGGCCAGGCTGGCGAGAAAAGCTCTCCTCCTTCGAGGATAAACCATTCGCTGCAGCTTCTATCGGCCAAGTTCACCATGGGGTTTTAAAAGACGGTAGAGAAATCGCCATGAAGATCCAGGTAGGAGCTTATTCACACACGTGCGCACAAACTTCACAAACCTGCGCTTCACTCGCCGCATCGGACTCGACTGCCTGTTTTTCGCTTTTTCCTCTCAGTACCCCGGCGTGGCAGAAAGCATACGGAGCGACATAGACAACCTGATGGCGGTACTGAAAATGAGTGTGGCCCTGCCAGAAGGTAACAACTATGTGACTGTTTGGTTTAGTTTTTATTTGCTGACTCTTCTCAGGGCAGATTACAAATCAGCAAGTTATATGTATAAGGAATTCAGCTTTTTTTTAAAATCTTAAAATAGCTGTACATTTCAAGTTTTTATACTGATTTTATACAGCTAGTATCACCCATTTATAAATTGAAGCCAGCATTTTCAGTTAGGACCACAGGGTGGTGCTATAGTTGCAGGTCAAAGTGGCTTTTTATCCAAGAGATGGTTGTTAGAGACAGTAATAATGCTTGCATTATTTATAGAGAATTTGCATATTCATTTTTTTTTCTAAAATTACAACCCAATAGTTTGTTTATGTAGTTTATTTACTTGTTTTAGGGCTTCCCAAACAACCACTCTCAAAGATGCACTATATAAGTGATTGCTAACGCAGTTAATATGGGTGCATAATACCCCGTAGTAGATGCAGAGTGTAACTGCTGTCCAGTTGAGTAACCACACTGGATTTTGTGCATTTTAAGCTTTTATTTTATTAACCGACACTGGAGAGATGACAGAATACCGGATGAGAGAGAATAATTAGATCCCAGGGAGATCTGTCCACGTCAAAGTAAAAGTGCTTATTTTTGTCAGTTGCGCTCTTGTCACACTTTAGTGCCAGAGCAAGTGAATAACTTAGCATTGCCTCCACTCTATCTGTGGCAGGTCTTTCTGCTCTCTGAGCAGCTTTTTTCTTAAGATTTGTTCTCCTGTTTGGCTGGCAGTGGGCCTCCCAGTCAAAAATGGGCACGGCAAACAGGATGATTTTCAAGGTTCAGCGTAGGAGCAGGAGTTTTTTTCATCAATTTGCAGACATAATCTGTAAAATCATCCTTGTGTTTAATAGGTGAAAAAATGTCAGATTGAGCCACCTACCAAGAAATCTGAGGGAAGGGAAGAACACAGCTAATAAAATCCTTAAGTGGAAGCTGTTTGTTGTGTGGAGAAAGCTCTTGTTATTTCACCCAGTGGTGACACATCTTGCTAAAACTTGAATATTTACATGTTCACCATGTACATGGTCAAGTGTGGAATTTTGTTGCTGTAGTTTGGGAGTGTGCAGCCACGCATTGCTCTCTGTCATCTAACTCTGTAATGTTACTCTACTTTTTCTCAAACGTCTCTCTCCATTCCTTACCCGTGTTTACACTGCAGCAACCGACCTCCCGCGAGTGACACTCGTACATGTTAGACGCACAACCGGCTCTTTGGGGACCGTTTTCATAATGTTGTCAGACACTTAAAATAACAATCGGCGCTTGTCAGTGGCAAATACTCCTACTTTTACTTTGACACAGACAGGTGCCCTGTGGGATTACTTCCTCTATGTTCAACTAATTCATTTTGTCTCTGTTAACATTTTAAACCACAAAATATAGGAAAATAAGGCTTAATTTGAGGAATTCTGTGATTTTTCTTTTACCTTTAGCCCACCAGTAAACCAAAAGACACTTTTAGTACCGTGCCCACTGATTTTTCCACTTTCTCCCTACTTCATACTCATGCAGGCTTATGAATTATTTTTTAGATAGAAACGGCACTGCTCTGTTAGAAGATGACATGGTCTGTGTGTTTTCTTTGCACCATTTATTTTTCCACAGGTCTGTTTGCAGACAGCAGCTTGGAGGTTCTACAGAGGGAGCTGGCATGGGAGTGCGACTATAGGAGGGAAGCAGAGTGTGCCAAGAAGTTCAAGTAGGTTTCTTGAATCCCGACCAGTGCTATGCTGCTGTGTGCATTCTTTACTACACAAAATGGAAAGTCCCCTTTTGAAGTTGAAGTGTGGATTTTTAATACTTAGGTATTGCTTGCTGCCACAGACTGTACACGTTCCACATCAGTTGTATTGGTAGAAACTTTTTCTACAGGTTTTTTTTTAAAAACATTATCATGGTAAAATGTTTGAGTCTGGCACGCTCCGCTTCAGGTCATTGCTGGAGGGAGATGAGTTTTTCCAAGTCCCCGAGGTGATTGATGAGCTTTCAGGGCACAGGGTGCTGGCCATGGATCTGGTGCAGGGAGTGCCACTGGACTTGTGCGTAGAGCTGGACCAGGAGACGAGGAACCAGGTATGTTTTGCCCCAACAGTCGGGTGAAATTCATTCATTTGGGAGCTGTCTAGGTGCTTGTGTTTGAACCGCGCTGAATCTATGAGAATGTTCTCAATAAGAGGATTTTTTTTTTATTTTTTAAAGCACATTAAAATGCTTGAATCTAAAAATGTATGCAAAGTGAAGCAAAGGTCATCCAGTTTTACAGAAGAGTCAGAGTGAAAATCATGCAGGGGGCAGTACTCGGCTGGGAAGTCTGCAATTAGAGGTCCATGACAGTCTGGAGCTCTAATTGTAGGAACCAATTAGAGCTGAAACCCTCTGACAAGTAGGAGCAGATCGGATAGCTCTGCCCCCATACGAGGCTTTCGTTCAAGATTTATCCTGTCACCAAGTCTAAATTTAAATATGTGTAGTTTTTGTAGGGTATTCACCTCCTGTTGGTAATCAGTGATGAAATTTAAATAATTTAAATCATAACTTCTGACATATGTTGTAACATGACAAGAACAGATTCAAATAAATTTCTTAGAATAAAATTACTTGGTGGTAAATTATTCAGCAGCACCTACAGCGCAGTGTGGAAATGATACTGTGTGTCACTGTGGAAATATGTGTTTCAGAGCTGAGATAAGCCAACAAATTTAGACACAGTGTATGTGTGGCAGTGAGTCACGCCACCATGAGATGGCCACGCTGGATAGGATATGCGCACACGCAGATGTGATCCAGAAGGTGGAAGGAAATGTGGCATTGATAAATGACAGCATGACGGTGAACACAGGCCTCTTCTCTCTGCTTCAGATCTCTTCGAACATCCTGCAGCTGTGTCTCAGGGAGCTGTTTGAGTTCCGGTTCATGCAAACAGATCCAAACTGGGCCAACTTCTTTTACAACTCAGACACCAACAAGGTGAGGGGCGCGCAGTCGAGGCGTGCCCCGTTAAACAAATATTTAATATCAACACAGGTATCATCAGATTCATTTCACTCTTGGTTATGTCTTTAGGTTGTTCTTTTGGATTTTGGGGCGTGCAGAAGCTATCCAGAATCCTTTACAGATGACTACATACAGGTATGATAAACCGGCCAGCAGTCAACCTCACAGCATGATTTATGCAACAAGATTTCTCTCAATAATTTAACAACACTGGAGTCTTTGGTTGAATTTCGCGTCAGCTCAGGGCAAAAAATGATTTCACACAGTCGGATGCATGTGCACACATTCCGTCTTAAAATGGAGCTCTGTGAATAATAAGACTGTTGTGTTTTCAGGTGGTTTATGCAGCTTCCGTTGGTCACTCGCGCCACCGTTCTTTCCAAATCCAAGGACCTGAAATTCCTGACGGGCTTTGAGGCCAAGGTAGTTTTATTTTTAGTCGCTGCTGCTCTGGTGCTTATTTATTTTTGATATGTTTCATCCTGTTTTGTCTCTTGTGTGTTTTCAGTTTGTTTGAGTTCTGTGCTCTCACCACATTTCATTCTGTGTTTGCTAAAGAAGTCTGCCTTTTAGTTTTCAGCAAATGAATGAGATGTAAAACGTCGTTTGATCCGAAAATTATACAGTTGAGCTTGAGCTCGCCCTTCTGCCATTTCATCCCCTTCTATGCTCAAAGCGCTCAACGAGGCTCGGATCTCTGGCTACATTCTCAGAGACTCACACAGGAGGAGTCCACGCTTTTATAGCCCACTTCGGGTCTCAGGAGCCGCGGGAAGAAATTCAGCAGAAAAGACCCAAACTTGTTGTTTGGTGGCAAACATCACCCTGAATTTGCAGGAAGTCTTTGCGGCCACACATTTGCAATCTTCACTCATCAGATTTGACTCCTTGTGACTCAAGTCCCCCCCCCAAGTTGAAGCATCGTTGTTTTGACACACTGGAGCAGCTACTGCAGCTGAGTTTGCAGAGTCTTAATATAGCAGCTGTGCTAAAAGCAGATCAGAGGTGCACAAGAAGATGATCCTCAAGAGGCGATCGAAATCAGACTTAAGTCAGGCATGGTTTCTTTTACTTTATTTTCTCCAGGGGTGGTTTTTCTGAATTTTATGATGATTCATAGTTTATTTCTATCTTTGAGTGAGCAACGTTGCAGTTGGTTCGGGACTGACTTCTCAGCTTGTCTGCTTTCAAAGTATCATTTAGTTTGAGGTTTAATCGTTTTCTCCTTTCATTGTTACATAAAACATGACTGAATTAAGGAAAATGCCGAAATATCTCAAGTCAACTTACAGAAATTAAATTTTACACATGCGTTACATCATGAAATTATATACAGTCCATGATATCATACAAACTTAATTCTAACATTTTTTGAGACAAGCTTGAAGCTTACATGTGTTTATTATCAAACCAAAAGCCTTGCCCACTGTAATTCTTCCCCCTGTTCCTCACCAGGCCTTTGCAGATGCTCACGTAGAGGCGGTGATGATCCTTGGGGAAGCCTTCGCGTCCACCGAGCCCTTCGACTTTGGCACCCAGAGCACCACTCAGCGCATTCAGAGCCTCATCCCAGTTATGCTGCGTCACCGCCTCACTCCTCCACCAGAGGAGACGCCTCCTCCACCGAAAGATGGCAGGCTCCCTCCTCATCTGCTCCAAGCTGAAAGCAAAAATACCCTGCAGGGATATGTTCCTGAATGTGTACCACACGTACAACCAGCGGAGGCAAGGCTGAGCAGGCGGCACAGGCTAGTGCTTAGAAGCTCTGGGACATGTGCCTAAATTTAGCTTTTTCAGGGTTGGCTCAGGAGAACAGACAGAAAAGAGTCAGTCTTAAATCCACAAGTAGAGCCACTGGATCGGACGCACATCATGTCATCAACTGTAAATGGACTGCGCCAACGCGCTCTAACAAGGACCATGAGAGTGACCACGACTCTTAACCGCTCGCACCTTTCTCCGTCACGCATCACTGACATCAGTGTGAGGATGTCATTTCGGATGACACTGATGTCAGTGATGCGTGACGGAGAAAGATGCGAGCAGTAAGAGTCGTGGTCACTCATGGTCCTTGTTAGGAGCGCGTTGGCGCAGTCCATTACAGTTGATGACATGATGTGCGTCCGATCCAGTGGCTCTACTTGTGGATTTAAGACTGACTCTTTTCTGTCTGTTCTCCTGAGCCAACCCTGAAAAAGCTAAATTTAGGCACATGTCCCAGAGCTTCTAAGCACTAGCCTGTGCCGCCTGCTCAGCCTGCCTCCGCTGGTTGTACGTGTGGTACACATTCAGGAACATATCCCTGCAGGGTATTTTTGCTTTCAGCTTGGAGCAGATGAGGAAGGAGCCTGCCATCTTTCGGTGGAGGGATGACGTCTCCTCTGGTGGAGGAGTGAGGCGGTGACGCAGCATAACTGGGATGAGGCTCTGAATGCGCTGAGTGGTGCTCTGGGTGCCAAAGTCGAAGGGCTCGGTGGACGCGAAGGCTTCCCCAAGGATCATCACCGCCTCTACGTGAGCATCTGCAAAGGCCTGGTGAGGAACAGGGGGAAGAGTTACAGTGGGCAAGGCTTTTGGTTTGATAATAAACACATGTAAGCTTCAAGCTTGTCTCAAAAAATGTTAGAATTAAGTTTGTATGATATCATGGACTGTATATAATTTCATGATGTAACGCATGTGTAAAATTTAATTTCTGTAAGTTGACTTGAGATATTTCGGCATTTTCCTTAATTCAGTCATGTTTTATGTAACAATGAAAGGAGAAAACGATTAAACCTCAAACTAAATGATACTTTGAAAGCAGACAAGCTGAGAAGTCAGTCCCGAACCAACTGCAACGTTGCTCACTCAAAGATAGAAATAAACTATGAATCATCATAAAATTCAGAAAAACCACCCCTGGAGAAAATAAAGTAAAAGAAACCATGCCTGACTTAAGTCTGGATTTCGATCGCCTCTTGAGGATCATCTTCTTGTGCACCTCTGATCTGCTTTTAGCACAGCTGCTATATTAAGACTGTGCAAACTCAGCTGCAGTAGCTGCTCCAGTGTGTCAAAACAACGATGCTTCAACTTGGGGGGGGGGGACTGAGTCACAAGGAGTCAAATCTGATGAGTGAAGATTGCAAATGTGTGGCCGCAAAACTCCTGCAAATTCAGGGTGATGTTTGCCAGCAAACAACAAGTTTGGGTCTTTTCTGCTGAATTTCTTCCCGCGCTCCTGACCCGAAGTGGGCTATAAAAACGTGGACTCCTCCTGTTTGGTCTCTGAGATGTAGCCAGAGATCCGAGCCTCGTTAGCACTTTGACATAGAAGGGGATGAAATGGCAGAAGGGCGAGCTCAAGCTCAACTGTATAATTTTGGATCAAACGACGTTTTACATCTCATTCATTTGCTGAAAACTAAAAGGCAGACTTCTTTAGCAAACACAGAATGAAATGTGGTGAGAGCACAGAACTCAAACAAACTGAAAACACACAAGAGACAAAACAGGATGAAACATATCAAAAATAAATAAGCACCAGAGCAGCAGCGACTAAAAATAAAACTACCTTGGCCTCAAAGCCCGTCAGGAATTTCAGGTCCTTGGATTTGGAAAGAACGGTGGCGCGGTCGCCAACGGAAGCTGCATAAACCACCTGAAAACACAACAGTCTTATTATTCACAGAGCTCCATTTTAAGACGGAATGTGTGCACATGCATCCGACTGTGTGAAATCATTTTTTGCCTGAGCTGACGCGAAATTCAACCAAAGACTCCAGTGTTGTTAAATTATTGAGAGAAATCTTGTTGCATAAATCATGCTGTGAGGTTGACTGCTGGCCGGTTTATCATACCTGTATGTAGTCATCTGTAAAGGATTCTGGATAGCTTCTGCACGCCCCAAAATCCAAAAGAACAACCTAAAGACATAACCAAGAGTGAAATGAATCTGATGATACCTGTGTTGATATTAAATATTTGTTTAACGGGGCACGCCCGACTGCGCGCCCCTCACCTTGTTGGTGTCTGAGTTGTAAAAGAAGTTGGCCCAGTTTGGATCTGTTTGCATGAACCGGAACTCAAACAGCTCCCTGAGACACAGCTGCAGGATGTTCGAAGAGATCTGAAGCAGAGAGAAGAGGCCTGTGTTCACCGTCATGCTGTCATTTATCAATGCCACATTTCCTTCCACCTTCTGGATCACATCTGCGTGTGCGCATATCCTATCCAGCGTGGCCATCTCATGGTGGCGTGACTCACTGCCACACATACACTGTGTCTAAATTTGTTGGCTTATCTCAGCTCTGAAACACATATTTCCACAGTGACACACAGTATCATTTCCACACTGCGCTGTAGGTGCTGCTGAATAATTTACCACCAAGTAATTTTATTCTAAGAAATTTATTTGAATCTGTTCTTGTCATGTTACAACATATGTCAGAAGTTATGATTTAAATTATTTAAATTTCATCACTGATTACCAACAGGAGGTGAATACCCTACAAAAACTACACATATTTAAATTTAGACTTGGTGACAGGATAAATCTTGAACGAAAGCCTCGTATGGGGGCAGAGCTATCCGATCTGCTCCTACTTGTCAGAGGGTTTCAGCTCTAATTGGTTCCTACAATTAGAGCTCCAGACTGTCATGGACCTCTAATTGCAGACTTCCCAGCCGAGTACTGCCCCCTGCATGATTTTCACTCTGACTCTTCTGTAAAACTGGATGACCTTTGCTTCACTTTGCATACATTTTTAGATTCAAGCATTTTAATGTGCTTTAAAAAATAAAAAAAAAATCCTCTTATTGAGAACATTCTCATAGATTCAGCGCGGTTCAAACACAAGCACCTAGACAGCTCCCAAATGAATGAATTTCACCCGACTGTTGGGGCAAAACATACCTGGTTCCTCGTCTCCTGGTCCAGCTCTACGCACAAGTCCAGTGGCACTCCCTGCACCAGATCCATGGCCAGCACCCTGTGCCCTGAAAGCTCATCAATCACCTCGGGGACTTGGAAAAACTCATCTCCCTCCAGCAATGACCTGAAGCGGAGCGTGCCAGACTCAAACATTTTACCATGATAATGTTTTTAAAAAAAAAACCTGTAGAAAAAGTTTCTACCAATACAACTGATGTGGAACGTGTACAGTCTGTGGCAGCAAGCAATACCTAAGTATTAAAAATCCACACTTCAACTTCAAAAGGGGACTTTCCATTTTGTGTAGTAAAGAATGCACACAGCAGCATAGCACTGGTCGGGATTCAAGAAACCTACTTGAACTTCTTGGCACACTCTGCTTCCCTCCTATAGTCGCACTCCCATGCCAGCTCCCTCTGTAGAACCTCCAAGCTGCTGTCTGCAAACAGACCTGTGGAAAAATAAATGGTGCAAAGAAAACACACAGACCATGTCATCTTCTAACAGAGCAGTGCCGTTTCTATCTAAAAAATAATTCATAAGCCTGCATGAGTATGAAGTAGGGAGAAAGTGGAAAAATCAGTGGGCACGGTACTAAAAGTGTCTTTTGGTTTACTGGTGGGCTAAAGGTAAAAGAAAAATCACAGAATTCCTCAAATTAAGCCTTATTTTCCTATATTTTGTGGTTTAAAATGTTAACAGAGACAAAATGAATTAGTTGAACATAGAGGAAGTAATCCCACAGGGCACCTGTCTGTGTCAAAGTAAAAGTAGGAGTATTTGCCACTGACAAGCGCCGATTGTTATTTTAAGTGTCTGACAACATTATGAAAACGGTCCCCAAAGAGCCGGTTGTGCGTCTAACATGTACGAGTGTCACTCGCGGGAGGTCGGTTGCTGCAGTGTAAACACGGGTAAGGAATGGAGAGAGACGTTTGAGAAAAAGTAGAGTAACATTACAGAGTTAGATGACAGAGAGCAATGCGTGGCTGCACACTCCCAAACTACAGCAACAAAATTCCACACTTGACCATGTACATGGTGAACATGTAAATATTCAAGTTTTAGCAAGATGTGTCACCACTGGGTGAAATAACAAGAGCTTTCTCCACACAACAAACAGCTTCCACTTAAGGATTTTATTAGCTGTGTTCTTCCCTTCCCTCAGATTTCTTGGTAGGTGGCTCAATCTGACATTTTTTCACCTATTAAACACAAGGATGATTTTACAGATTATGTCTGCAAATTGATGAAAAAAACTCCTGCTCCTACGCTGAACCTTGAAAATCATCCTGTTTGCCGTGCCCATTTTTGACTGGGAGGCCCACTGCCAGCCAAACAGGAGAACAAATCTTAAGAAAAAAGCTGCTCAGAGAGCAGAAAGACCTGCCACAGATAGAGTGGAGGCAATGCTAAGTTATTCACTTGCTCTGGCACTAAAGTGTGACAAGAGCGCAACTGACAAAAATAAGCACTTTTA
Organism: Pterophyllum scalare; assembly: GCA_024447675.2. Taxonomy (NCBI): domain Eukaryota; kingdom Metazoa; phylum Chordata; class Actinopteri; order Cichliformes; family Cichlidae; genus Pterophyllum; species Pterophyllum scalare. Next base: position 137,474 of record JAMQGT020010467.1, read on the forward strand.
CTTTGACGTGGACAGATCTCCCCTGGGATCTAATTATTCTCTCTATCCGGTATTCTGTCATCTCTCCAGTGTCGGTTAATAAAATAAAAGCTTAAAATGCACAAAATCCAGTGTGGTTACTCAACTGGACAGCAGTTACACTCTGCATCTACTACGGGGTATTATGCACCCATATTAACTGCGTTAGCAATCACTTATATAGTGCATCTTTGAGAGTGGTTGTTTGGGAAGCCCTAAAACAAGTAAATAAACTACATAAACAAACTATTGGGTTGTAATTTTAGAAAAAAAAATGAATATGCAAATTCTCTATAAATAATGCAAGCATTATTACTGTCTCTAACAACCATCTCTTGGATAAAAAGCCACTTTGACCTGCAACTATAGCACCACCCTGTGGTCCTAACTGAAAATGCTGGCTTCAATTTATAAATGGGTGATACTAGCTGTATAAAATCAGTATAAAAACTTGAAATGTACAGCTATTTTAAGATTTTAAAAAAAGCTGAATTCCTTATACATATAACTTGCTGATTTGTAATCTGCCCTGAGAAGAGTCAGCAAATAAAAACTAAACCAAACAGTCACATAGTTGTTACCTTCTGGCAGGGCCACACTCATTTTCAGTACCGCCATCAGGTTGTCTATGTCGCTCCGTATGCTTTCTGCCACGCCGGGGTACTGAGAGGAAAAAGCGAAAAACAGGCAGTCGAGTCCGATGCGGCGAGTGAAGCGCAGGTTTGTGAAGTTTGTGCGCACGTGTGTGAATAAGCTCCTACCTGGATCTTCATGGCGATTTCTCTACCGTCTTTTAAAACCCCATGGTGAACTTGGCCGATAGAAGCTGCAGCGAATGGTTTATCCTCGAAGGAGGAGAGCTTTTCTCGCCAGCCTGGCCCCAGGTCCTCCTCCAGAACTTTCTATACAGTCAGAGGCTCAGATTATAGCACTGCTTCGGGTTTGTGCACACAGCTCCACTGGGTAACGTTAAAACTTCATGTATGAAAAAGGCTTAAATAAAGTGTTTGGCAACCACGTGCTGCTAGAACAGCGTCAATGTGCTTCAGCGCTGATTCTACAAGTAACTAATTCTTCACAATAATTATCATCAAAACACCAAATAGGGGAATAAAGTGAAGGGATGCATGTTGTTGCTGTTCAGAGCAGTGATCTCAAGATGAATAAATAGCTAAAGTAGCTGGAAATACAGTAGCTTTTGTGCCACTGGATTAGCGTACCCTGCTAAGAGTGTACCCTGCCTCTCCCCCTCGAACAGCTGGGATAGGCTCCAGCCCCCCACAACCCTGAATCGGATAAGTGGTTAAGAAAATGAATGGATGGATATTATTTATAATCCATTTATGAGCGCCTACAGAGAGTTAAACAAATTCATTTGATGGTGTACAGAGTACGTCAGTCAAAAAGAGGCAGCACTGGTTAGAGGCTTTCATGATTTTTAGTGACCTGAGCAATTCAGATGCACGACATATTTAACATGGAAACCAGGCAACAGCGTCACCCTTTGTATATTACAATATCAGGATGCAGTTCAGACATGTGGCGCCTTCAAAGTGAGACACAAATAGAACTACTTCTAGCCTAGTAAGAATCTCATTATGGAAAGGTGAACACGATGTTCATTCAGACATAAAGCCCCCTTCTTTAGATACTGTCAGATTACAGGAAACGAATGTCTGAAATGGGCAGAAGAGACAGTCACAGACTCACATTCATCTGCCACGTGGGCATGAAGTCTGCACTCTGCCGGACCCGCTCGAAGATCTTCTGCAGTTGGGGGCTGATGAAGGAGTTGTCTGAAGAGAAAAAGACATTGTCAGAAAAATCCTGTGAGGATACTTAAAGAGCATTTCGCCATGAAGCCAGTGTTACAGCGTGTACCTTGTATGCTGAGCATCTGGCCTATCTTGAGTGCAGCTCCACGGACCTTACACAGAGTGCTGACTATTCTCTCAGCATTGGCCTCTGACAGGAAGGGAGAGTCAAGCAGGGCACTCATGTCTGTAAACACAGAAGCTGTATTAGTAATGATATTAGGCGCAACATATTAGAAGTACCACAGCATGACAGGATTCATTTATTTTATTTAAACTGCTGCATGTAAACAACTAAGCTCTAGCCTTAAACTGTGGATAGTGGAGCATAAAAACTGAGGCAGTGATACATCATTAAACACTGTTCATTTAACTCATATTAAAGCCTCTATAAATTCTTGGTAGCATATTTGATCTAAAGCCTGTCCAGAGCCTAGCAGGTGTCGACACATCAGAAACTTCTCCGGGTCGACCAGCCGTCCATCTGTCTGCTGGATCTGCCGAGTGTGCGGGACCAAAGGCTCGTTTACAGGATGGGAGGAGAGACAGCAGAGGGGAGGTGCATAAAACATCTTTACCTCCTTTTTGTTTGCCTCCTAGTGACTGCTTTGCCACTTCTGCAATGGCACCAAGTCCCAGCCCCACTGCCAGTCCTGCAGCAGAGGGACAGAAGTGATTTTAAATGCAGGGCTATCAAAGAGATGCTAGAGGAACCTACTGATCCGCCACAGATACTGTTGTTATACTTCATCAACCATTTCAGAATTAAAGACGGTTTTTTCCATGCAGTCCTTTGTCTTTTTTTCCCCCTAGGTTGAAAAGTAATCAATATTAATATAACTTAACTGACTGGAACCCATGGACAGTGCCAAAGCTTTGTCTCATGAAATGCTTCTCCAGGCCTTCGCTGAAGCCAGAGTAAAGGCTCTGGCGTTGCATTAGCTGCATTTTTTGGGAAATTATCCACATGAAGAACAAGACTGTAGCCTCTTACATGTCAGTATTAGCTGTGCAACATCTATCAGCAGTCACATCATTAATCAACAGTATTTATTTACTGTTAATGGCAGTATGGACCGCACATGCCTGCACATAAAGATTTCATGAAAAGGCTAAAACAACAAGACCTTTTTTCTAAATCTCCTTAAGAAAAAGAAGAGAACACTCTACAACGGGCCATGAAAGTCATTTCTCAGTTACTTATTGAATATGCAATTACCTTATGACATGGTCATGTGCTAGCACTGCTGGAACAAGGATCAAACATTGGGTTGATCAATGACGAGGCATTGTATCTGTAAGTAGTGTTCACTTTTGCCCTGTACGTTCAGCAGGAAACTTGGGTCTCATAGCTTAGACATTTTAGTGTACAATGTCATATCTGTCCCACTGTTCCTGGACTCATTTGGAAACCCAGAGACAAGCAGAGTAAGTAACCAAAATCTCACTGTCCTTACCCCCAAAATTAGCCAGCCTGCTGATTCTTGTGGCGGGCACCTTCCTCTCCTTGGCACGGTCACTCAGCTGCAAGTGGATGAAAACAAGTTATTAATAATATCTGTAGTGTAAACCGACTCTTTCCCAGCTCTTCCAGCCACTCACTTAGCTGCAGTAGTAGGACTAAAAAGATCCAGTAAACTCTGGGAACAGTGACATATGTGGGTGGAGGAGGAAAAAAAATATATATATTCATCACAGCACACACAGAAATAAATTCTTATTAAAAAATACTTTAAATTAACACTAAACATCAAAAAGTCTGGATATGTATAGAAACTGCTCTACAAAAGCCTCATCTGATAATCTAATTATTATGAATATGACTTTTATAAAAGTTGGCCATCTGTTCACTGGCTCAAAGAAAATGAAATGTATGAATTCAAAGTAATAAAATAATATACCTGCAATGATACATATTATTGATCTTATTTGTCTGCATGTATTTCTACAGTACAGGTCCATAAGCATTTGGACACAACATTTTTTTGTAATTTATTCTTTGTACATCATCACAGTAGATTCAAAACCTACTGTGATGATGTACTGTTAGGTGTTTACAAAAGTACTGCAGTAACCGTTTAGCAATTACAGCCATTTTTATACATGTTCCCCAATTTCAGGAGGGGTAGGCCAAACAAAATTATTAGGATTAAAGGATTATTTTTAATATTTCGATGAAAATCCTTTTAGGTCAGTGACTGCCTGAAGTCTAGAACCCATGGACATCACCAAATGATGGTTCTCCTCCTTTGAGATGCTCTGCTGGGTGTTTACTGCAGCTGCCTTCAGTTGCTGCTTGTTTGCGGGTCTTTATGCATTCAGTTGTGTATTGAATAACTGAAAAATTGCTCTAATGGGCTGAAATCAGGTGATTGACTTGACCATTTATAGGATATTCCATTTCTTTGTCTTGAGAAGCACTTGTTTTGTTTTTTTATTTTGCAGTATGCTTTGGGTCATCTGCACTTATGAAGTACCACGCCATCAGTTTTGCAACATTTGGCTGAATCTGAGCAGAGAGTAAAGCTGCAGTCAAGTCAACTAGTTGCTAACCTGTATTTCCATTCACCAAAACATCTCGTGATTGTAGACTTTGACAATGATCCGCCTGCCTCCTCGGGAGTGTTCTTGACTTTGTTAGATCTTGTGAAGTCGTTTTGCTTAACCATGGAAGTAATTCTCCACTTCAGTTGTCTTCTGTGGTCTTTCAGGCTTTTTGGTGTTGCTGAGTTGGCCACTGCATTCCTTCTTTTTAAGATTGTACCAGATTGCTCATTTGCCCACTCCTAAAGTTTCCTGTCTTTGATAGGTGTCTTTTGGCTTCAGCCAAATGATGGCCTCCTTCACTTGCATCAACATTTCTTTGGACCTCATAGTGAGAATTACAGTAAATGGCTACCAAAAGTTATTTTCAACACTTGGAATCAACTCTAGAGCTTTCCTGCTCTATTTATGTTGTATCTGAGCCTCTGAAAATTGAGGACCATGTATATAAATGGCTGTAATTATTTAATAGTTAATGTAATACTAGGGCTGCACAATTTATCAAAATTTAATCTCCACTCTTCGGTTTTCCAGAATTAAATGAACATGATCACGTGACACCTAAAATGTGTGCTCCAACAACATAAAACAAAGCAAAGAGGAGTCAAGCGCTCCCCAAATCTCCACCTGATGACGTGTCTGCATGTGCCAGTCACGGCTGTTCCTTGCACTGCACAGCTTGAAGTTTACTGAATGCAGTCTGGACAACAGGACATTAAACTACAGACATGCAACAGATAACAGGCCACTGAAACAAAAATCAAATGTCTGGCACAGCAGAAGGTGAAGAGCCTGTCCCTAGGTCTTCTGATCATGATCCGCTACTTGGACATACTTTGCATGTTAACCAAGAACAAATGCAACAAGTGGTGTAGAGTTGTGTCTGCGCTGCAAAGCAACACAATCATTAAACCATTTGAAAACACACCACAAACTGCAGCATAATGGATGAATAAAGGCCGAGAAAAACAATGCAGTGATTTAAATTAAATCATTCATCAACTCAGAGGTCCATAAAAATCAAGCCTATACAGCAGGGATCCGTCTAGCCCCCAGTTCACTGAAATTACCAATCCAGTCGCCAAAGATCAGTTCCCAATAAACACGGTGAGTAACAAAGGCTTCAAGAAAATGATCAACGCACAGGACAAAAGTTATCGATTTTATATTTTGCCTCCAGGAGACGTGCTTAGATCAGGTGAATAACTAAGTAATAAAGTTTTAATTAACAGGAATGTAGCACAAAGTAAAAATAAAAGCAGAGCCCTGTTGATTTCATTTTGTGTTAAGATTTGAATAAATTGTTTTTCTTGTTTTTTATTTGACTTCTAAGAGATGCACTCAGTTTAGGTGAATAAGAAGGACCAATTTAATATTGAGGCAAAGATTTGTAGATTAGCAGGAATGTGACATAATACGATTGTGAAAGCAGTGTTATGTTTTGTTAAACCTCTTGACTCAAAGCTGAAAATCTGCACGTCAATCACATTTTTATTGTTTGGTTTAATGGGCAGTGATGCACACAGGCAAAACTAGAAACTATGTCGTTGTCCAAACATTTATGGCCCTGACTATATGTACATGGGAGTCCTTATACCAACCTTTTGTTTGACAGGTTTGACCAACGCCTGCTTTGCCTCCCTGGCTTTCTTGATGTCCTCAGGTGTGAGCTTGGCTACAACAGTGTTGTGGACAGACCTGCTCTGATAGTAGTACCAGTGGAGGCCGGGGGTGGTGTGAAGGAAGCGAGCGCTCTGCCCAGGCCAGCTTGCACCACCACCTGCCACCCCTGATTCAGGAGGTACTCCTAATTCAAAGAGAAGAAAGAATAGTCAGGGGCCAAAAAGGGGCTGAAGTAGACAGTCAGAGTAGTTGAATGTTCATGGAAAATTTCAAACCAATGTATAAAAGGACATTTTCACTGAGTATATACATGATGCCTTTATAAAAGACATTATGTGGAGGTCAGAAGGATGCTATGATTCATTTTTTCATTTAAAGATATGTATGCTGAAGTTAAAGAGTGGTCCTTAAATAAATGCTTTCTTTGGATTTGTTGAGGTAAACCTTTACAACATTCTGGAAAAGAGTTAAGCAATGCTGCAAACAGAACTATGCTGTTTTATATCATTACACTAAACCTCTCTGTTAGTGCATTTTATTTAGTGTATGCCATATTCAATAAACGCTCAATAATACCGGTGTGCGTCTGTGCTGCAGGTCCAGTTCCTGTGTGGCTGTGGCCCCCTTCAGCAGGGGAGAACTCGGACCCCACAGTCCATTTGACGGCTTCATCGAGGTCCATATTTTCCCATCCCTCCGCATCCGGAAACACATCCTCATTTACTGACTGTTGCTACACACACACACATACAAAAGACATGGATGAGTGTGTTAACCAGTTAATTGTTGTAGTGCCCATTCAGGGACAGTGTAATCTGTGTGTCTGTAGCAGATTGTAGGTTTGCCGCTTTCTCAAGGACCGCTCATCCAAAAGAACATCAGTGAGTGACTGAAATCATTGTTTTAATATTAAACCAAGGAGAAAAACATAAATAAAGATATGTCCAGCCTTCTTTGAAAGAACCATGCTAGGTTTTAGCCTATTAGAGTGACCAAATGTTGTACAGATTCCCATTAGGTTAAGAATTTGGCACTTAATTGTAAACCTTAATCTTAGGGGTGGGAGGCTTGGGAATGCAGAAATGTCAGTGAATATCCTCACAAAAATGTCAGCGTCTATATGTGTGCTCCTCCCACTACACACAGAGTGGAGCAGGCAGCAGTCACTCTAGGTGAAACACTAACAGACAACTTTCAGCCAAAATATGAGAAACGCTTATCCAATCAATGCTAAACTCTGCACTGGACTTACTCAGGTCCCCATTAAGTCACCTGACAAATCTAAAGGGGATCAGATGAACGGTTTTCAAGATAGGCAAAGAACAGTCCATCATACAGACATTTTTTTAAAAAAAGTATGACATTAATGGCTCTTTTTATGCATAACCTGCATTGCATTTAACTCGTTTTTTACTTTCAGCTTGTTTATTAATTGAACATACCTGATTGCTGCCGCCCATTAAAGTGCCAACCAGTCCTTCAACCACATCCTGAGCAACTTTGACCCCTGCTCCCAAGGAGGAGTTGCACGCCATTAATTGGAGCTGTTCTCCTTGAGTGGAGACTAGTGCAGATCCCACTTTACCAGCTCCTCGTAGCACCTTCAGGACTTCTGACAGCATCACTACATACAGGGAATGAGGGGGAGAGAGGAGGACTCAGAGTTACAGGTTATCAAATGTTTGTGTGACAATAAAGGAAAATGTCAGCACACAAAATACCAAACACATACACCACACTTTAAAATAATAAAAAAAATTTCAAGAAAACAGCATATCTATTAAGATGTTTGAGACTCAGAGATTAATGTAAGAGAAATTTTAGGATAAAAATACAAGCTGGTCATCACCCTGTTTAACCTTGGATGAACAAAGCTGTGTTTCAGAGACACATGTCACTGTGAGCCTGCAAGAAGTGTGCAGAATAAGAGAAATCATCATCCAAGATCCAACATCCTCTCGGGCATGTTAACTAGCTGTTTATTTAGCTCCTGGTGTTATCCATGCTGTGTAACGTCAGCTGCAGCTACAGGACGCGTGGATTCACAGGCTAGCTAGGTAACTACAGCTAAATTAGATCCTAGACATAAGCGTGTACATGGATGAAAAAACGGATAACTGAATGGGGGGGGGTATGTTCGCCAATTAAGTAACTTACTTCTTCCTATCGTTGTTTTTCCAGGGTTTCCTCAGTGACTGTCCTGAATGGTCTATTTTGCAACAACTCGACGCCCGGAAGTTCATATTTGACTGACTTTGTTTGTGAACCAACCACAGAGATGAGTAGGCGTGAAGGGTGGGAAGATGCAGTCCTTTAGCCAATAGTAGTGTAGAACACCAGCCTATAGGAAGGCCGTATCCGAACTTTCTGTCCAATTACAGTCCGTATTAGGCGGTCCAAAGCCGGAACAACGACCAATGAGACGCAGGGGTGTCCCCATTTTGCATGTATGTGTGTATCCAGGTATAGTTACCTGACACGTGTGAATTACTACGCAGGTTTTTATTTTCGGCTGTAAACCTGTCACCTCATTATCTGCCAAGTATTACAGAGGGGAGTTTTTTTAAACAATATTTTTATTGAACATTTTAGGTATAACAGTCCAGCTTATACAATTATTAAGAATACACCGATCCATTACAGTAACACACAAACACCAGATAACACACAGCATCACTTATAAGTCCTTCTGCATTGTCATTTTACAGATGATTTAGATTTTATCTGCATTTGTTTCAGCACCATACCAAACTTTGCTTTGAACAGATGATATTGTCCATTGATGCAGAACCTCAGCTTTTCCAGAGTGATTGTATCCGAGATGATATTTTTCCACAATGGAAGTGATGGGGGCTCATCACCCACCCATTTCGTCATCACTGCTTTCCTGGCCACCATAAGAAGAAAGTTTATTGTGTCTTTATACCTTTTAAATGGATCGGGTAAAATTCCCAGCACACATAATAATGCATCAGGCTTTAGTTGCTGTCTAATAATGCTGCTGACCTCTTTGCACACAGCCTGCCAAAACTGTAGAATCTTCTCACAGTCCCAGAGACAGTGGATTGTAGTTTGTAGTTCCCATTAGAGGGGCCCCTGTTGTAAATTTGCTGTACATGTAAGAAGATATATAAGCTTTATATTGCATCTCCTTATATCTGTTGCATATTGATATCTTAGAAGGCAGTAAAATAATATCCTTTCAATAAAATCAGTTTGATATTCAATTTTTTAAAAAGCTGCAGTGATTCATTGAAACATGTGCAAACATAAATGGAAATACATTATAAGAGGTAAAAAGAGTTTGTACAATTCTAACCATTGGTATTATCATCTCTATTCTTTATACTGTTCATCTGCTGTAGATGTTTTGTCTTAAGCCTGCTACTTCTTTTGTCCTCCGTTTGTCCAATTTCTTCAGATTTTTTAAGGACACACTGCACATCACGCTGAGATATGCCACGTTTACTGTACAGGTAATAGC